>JAOVYW010019129.1:13750-24282 GCA_025775045.1 Hiodon tergisus | reverse complement strand
AAACAAAAACAAAAACAAAAACAAAAACCGAATGTCCGCGCGAAAGAGAGCTTTCCCCTGTAAAATGAGGGACAGCCTCACTTAAGCCCTGAGACACCTGACCCAGGTGTGTCTCATCAATACTGACGACCCATCGAGCTCCGCCCACCGACTGCCCCACTAGGAAGAAACCAACAGAGAGAGGAAACCTGCCGACAGAGTGTGAGGGTTGTCACACTCAGAAAAGAGTTGAAATTTAGGGCTCGTTTTAATCCTCGGTCAAAAAATTAATTCAGGTGTTAGAAGTGTTTTGGTTTGTACTGTGTTTTTGATTTTGGTATCTCTGCCTGGGCCAGAGCAGCCTGGTTCTGTTTCACTTTCACACAGCTACCCGTGCTCACACATTCAACGTTGGGTTCCCATTTTAACTCATTAGCTGATGATAAACCTTGCATTTTCAACCTTGTTTACTCCCAAGTCACAGGCGCTGTTTCAACAAATGAAAATATATATTTTTTGCCTGCGACCCAATATTCAGCATTTGAGAATATGCTTGAGAAGTGATTTGAACTGCTTGCTAATCATACGCAACATACTTTATTTTGGGATGTGTTATAAATACATTGTTCAGTTTTACATGTGGTGCTTTGATTCACAAATACCCACCTAATGTAATATGCAGAATGCAATTTAAAATGGAGAAAACTGTTTTGCATTTTTATGTTTTTAGACGCTCCCTTTTCTATTTATGGCACGCTTTTAAAAGTTCACCGTCGTTTTTAGATGTGGCCTTTTTTGTTCGTCAGGCTTTTTTCAAGAGGATATGGAATATTGTGGAAAACAGTATTGAACACTGTGTAAAAATGCAGAACTTGAATTATAGTCATCATTCTAAAGTTTTGCTATGATACATTTCATTGCCAATAGACATATAGCACAACTGTTGACGCACTTTTAGCTATGCACTACTTAAAATAATCAGACCATGGTTTCTGACATCATGCAGCTTATATCCATACTTTCAGACAAATTGGGATTTTTAGCATTTTTATTTGCATTTTCACATGTAATTTCACAACAACAGCTGTGGTGCTTATCAGTGGGAATTAATGCTCTTCCATAAACATTCAATTTGTAAATTCTGTTTTGTTTTCAATAAGATGTCTTCAGGGTTCTACATTTTGGTAATCGTAGCGCCGTGCCCCAACGCAGACACTAGCTGTCGGAGATGAGAGTAGTGAAATCAAGCTGACGTCGCAGTGGTGGACCCAGCACAAACGTGAAAAGAGCTAAGCTCAAACTAGCAATCGACATATGGGTGTGGTGAGAGCACGGTCACGCAACAGACAGCCGGATCTACCTGTGTTCGCGAAGCGTTTTCGTCGTGACAGATGAGACGCATTTCAGTCGCACGCAGAAATGGGCTGCTCGTCCCTGTCCCACACTGTGAAATAATTTTATTATATTTTAAAAATGGTGTAAAGATAAGCACTGGGGGGGGGGAACCATGTAGTCAGGGAAAATTTGAAATAAATTAGAGGTTAGGAGTGATTATATTATGTCCTTGATTGTGTGGTGAGCATATGGGAGGCAGAATACCATTTTATAGTGTGATTAGCGTGAGAGTTGGAATATGCATGACAATGGGATTGTCAAAAGAACTCTTCTCGGCCTGCATTTGCGCTGAAAGGCAGTCTGGAAACCACAGAGACGCTGGACCTAAACTTAGACTGAGACTTGCAGTTCTTTGAATGGCCGTTCTCGGTGGTAGTGGTGTTTAATACCCCTGCACTGGACAAAAGCAGCGAACTCAGTCTCGTGCTACCATTTACATCGTGGGCTCTTTTTGTTCCAACTGGTCAGTAATAAGACACACTCACCCGCAACTGAGCAGCTGGTCAGTAATAAGACAAACTCACCTTCAACAGAGAAGCTGGTCAGTAAGAAGATAAACTCACCCTCAACAGAGAAGCTGGTCAGTAAGAAGACAAACTCACCCTCAACTGAGCAGCTGGTCAGTAATAACACAAACTCACCCTCAACTGAGCAGCTGGTCAGTAATAACACAAACTCACCCTCAACTGAGCAGCTGGTCAGTAAGAAGACAAACTCAGCCTCAACAGAGAAGCTGGTCAGTAATAAGACAAACTCACCCTCAACTGAGGGTGAAGTTCCAAACAAAATATAGTCAAATTATATACGATTTACTGCACAATACAATATGTTTTTTTCATGCCATAGGAAGTAATGGGATACTCTCACAAAGTCTTTCACCAGTGCGTGCGACAGGGGCTTTATTCCCCACTCAGGCAGACAACCGACACGGTCTTCACGGGTTCGCTGCCAATACAATGAATAATACAAGAAATGAATTCAACAACAAAACAAAACATAACAACCCTTTAAACCATGGGCTTCTCCAGAGCCTGTCTTCCCTTTCGGAGGTGAGTTCTTTGCCTCCAACCGGTCTTCCTGTTCCCGCTCCTTCACTGGCTCGTGCCTCCACTGTCCCGACCCTCTCCTCTCTCGACCCCAGCGCCTACTGAACCGCAAGACGAACGTGAGGCACAGAGTTATAGGAAAAGTGTAGACTGGGGTCTACAGGTGGTTAATAGGTACGCTGTTCTCTCCAGTTTTAATCCATTCCACAGCCGAGGACCGTGACTGGTTCCTTTTGATGCAGATGTCAAACTGATTTTCAGCTGCACACCTATCACGCAATCAGCCCAAATTGTCAGGGTTTATTGCAGCTGGTCCGGACAAAGACGTGTTCTGAACCATCGCTTAATAAACGCATCTAAGGCATCGACAAATTATAAGGGCAAAGTCGTGAAATTAAAGGAAGTCTAAACTGCTGTCATATGCTCTCAAGCAACTGAAAAGCAAATAAAAGTTGCATTAAATTATGGTCCACTACTAAAAGTGTCAATCAATGCCCCAGCGCGTCATGGAAAGCTGTCCATCCAGCACAGCGAACATTAGTTCAAATGAGTCAAATTGCTAATCAAAGAACTTTTTATTATTATCACTTTAACAGAAATTTGTTTGGAACGTGAGTGAAACCAATTAATTTTGCTTCGAAAAAACATGTTTTACCACGAAAGAGCTCATAATTGCCACCCTTTTCAAGTAGTCTTTCACCGGCGTCAAAAATAAAATACTTTTTCCGATACGTGCACAAACCACGGGAAGAATTCGAAATGAGTGACTTGAAAAGCCTGCTGGATTGTTGTTAGGCAGAAACAACTCTGAGAGGCATCAACAACTCAGAGGTAAGTGTTAAAAAACGCAGCCCAGCCCATCAGTGCTGCCACCCTGTATAATTATCACACTCGGCCAGAATAGAGGACCAGCTGAGGCGATGGGTATAGGTGAGACTGCTGAGGTGGACTGGTGCCCAGTCATAGTGGAAAAGTATGAGGTATTTTAAGTTAAATGGTCAACAATTAAAAAGATAATAAAGCTTCCTTTCTCCGTAATGTGCCATGTGAATTTTATCATCTCTGATCGACTCTCTGAATGCGTTGTGTAGAGCTGTAAAAGCAGGAGATCCTCTCCACACAACGATATTGTTCAGAGAAGGACTTGAGTCAGAACCTACTGGCCATTGCATCTCCTGGAATTATTATTGCAGCCAACACCTAAAATAGGAGAATAAAAAATTGCAATTATATCCTAATGGCATCTGATGTATATGCAGACAGCATGGGAAAGTTAAAAAATAAAGAAATAAGTTGAATTTATGAATTATTCATTCCTGAGTGGTTTTGTAAAAAACTGTCCTTTTACAGCCAACGCACTCGAGCGCTGCTGTCTCCTGCTTCTGTTCCATCAGCATGCATGCACAGCCGCACTCTTGTTTTTCTACCACTCATCTGCATACAAATTGTGGCATTAACACCAGCTGCAGCTTCTGTCCCAAGAGCCAAGACATTTTCTTATCAATGCCAAAGAGCCGGCAACAGGGACGTTTGGAGAGGCACCGGGGACCCTTGCATCTATTGCATTAGCTCTCAGCGTTTGGGACCCTAAACCCTTGATGGAGCTCCAAACTGAACAAATGAACGAAGCCTTTCTGTGAACCCGCGCATCGCGTCTGCAGCGATTTCTCGTCCGCTGACGTCTCCGCTAAATTTGCAGACGGCACTTCGAACTCGTGCGTTACTCCAGATTGTAACAGGATAACAAAAAAAAGCTCAGTTATCGTCACTGCGAAAAAGAAGCGCCCAAGCGTTGGTATCACTGGACAGTGACATAGCGTGGATGAGAGCTTGTGGTTTAGCAGCTAAAAACTGAGAAGAGAGCTGAGGTGGATGGAGGGGGAATCCAGGCAGATGCACAGGGGGGAGGCAGGTGGTGGGTGAGTGAACAAGACCAAACCGTTGGCTGGAAGGTCATCAGAATCAGGTTGCCTGGCGGCGGTGGTGTAAAGGATGAATGCATGTTGGCGCAGACAGAGAATGCCCAGGGTTACCATCCGCTTCCTTTCCACTGAACCCATGGTCACACTTTGCGAGCACGGAGGACCATGGGACACCATGCGTTACAGAAAGAAGACTGAGCATGCAAAGTTGACAGGGAACAGCGTCAGGAGTGTAAGTGCAACACGGTCTTAGGGATGTTAGATCAAAAATTATGATCCAGATTCTTTTCGAGAGGCAACAAAGGATTTTCCGATGAGTTTTTAAGAAAAGAAAAGTATTTAATACATCGTGTACAAGAGGAGAACAACTGTACACAAATTGATGTCGACCTGATCTCTGAGATCACTCTCTAAGATCACACTCTCCCAGATACATTTCAAACTCCAGCCTCTTATAGTATTTTCGGAACTCCCCTCTCCCATTGCAAACTGTGCAAACCTTGAGTCTCTCAGACAATGCCTGGCAATGTCTGATGATAAGACCTTGAGTACACGAAGAGAGCCTACCCAAATAGCAAGTGAAGGCGCTGACCTTGGGTAAAAGAACAGACAGCGGGCAAAGAATAATTAGAAAGAATGTATCAGGAACTAAACCACGACTCTATAGGTTCATTTATGACATGTTAGTTAATTGGGTTTAAAAACACATCAAGCAAAGGAAAAGATAAAAAGAACAAGAGAGAAAGTAGGCCTAACCTTAACTGAGTTAAAATTGTTCAAATAAAAACTAATTTCTTATCAAGAAATTATTACTTTTCTCAAAACTTATTGGCACCCCTAGAAATTCTTATGAACAAAATCTAATAGATGTATATTCCGATTAAGATCTGGGTCTTCTGTTCATCTGTGGTCATCCGTGACTTCCTGTTTCACTGGGGAATAAAAGTGACAAACAGGAAATACTCACTTAGCCATCCATCAACATAGAGGCTAGAAAGGCTACAAAAACACACAGATTAAATGAAAAAAGCTATAAAATAGATAGCTTATGTGTCTGAAAATGCCCATCAGGGTGCACATCAGGGTGTTCATTAAGAAATTATTATTTGAGAAAATAATTATTTCTTTGAACAATTTTATCTCAGCAAAAGCTGACAAACAATGTTGTTATTCAAAAAGCCTTTTATATTTAAGCAGGGACCCAAAAATCACTGCAGACACTGTATTTCGATCAATGGCGCACATGTAAGTAAGAAGCAGTAACCAGACAATTAAGACAATGTTAGAAAGAGTGCAGAAACACAACTTCGCTTGCAGTATTTTTCCTCGTCTGTTGTCCAAAGCCAGTCTGCCTGTGTTGGTGGTTTTCAGGGGTTTTCAAAAAAATTTTTTTACTGCTCTTATAGTTTTTATTTTATATTTAGAAACATGTGCCTAAGACTTTTGCACAGTACTGTAGTGTAACAGATGAATAACAGGTGAAGAGTTTAAATATGAAAATAATAAGAGGTATGAATCAACTTGAACAATAACCTGTTGGAAATTTACAACAGGCAGAGAACAGAAAAAAAACAGGGCAGAGTGACCCATAATGCATTTTGTTCATTAAGTTGTTGAAGAGTTATATTGCCCTGAGTGATAATGGGATTGATATGTCTTTTGTTTGAGATTTTGAAACTCTTTTTGCTGTGGCACATTACAAATGTAATTTAAACTAAATTGTGTTTTGAGTGCATTGACTGATTTCACAGCGTATGAATTTTGGTTGCATCCTAACCCCACACACGACTTTCTAAGTCGTAAGTAACGCCACTCACACCCTGAAATTGGTTTCATTTGTTCCAGAACATTTGAGAATTATCGTGTTCCATTCATTCCATTTTTCCTCAAGGTCTGCCTTGTCAGTTATATTTACAATATTTACCCACTTCGGGGATACAGTTTCATCTGTGATCTCAAAACGATTACATTGGATGCTGAACATGAACGAGCTTCAATTCAAATACAAATTTCCATCCAATTAAAAAAGATTCTGTCAGGGAGAAAGGGAGAACCAAAATGTATTTCTTGACAAAGAACTGTTTAAGTGGTTGATTGGTTTTGCTGTCATTGCAAATTGCGTACTATGTTATGATTTAGTTATGTTACGAACTTTGTGATAAATATATAGAATCTGCGTAATGGCGGAAGGAACGTTTTGTTATTTTATTGGAGACTGCAGCGTTCATCGGAAAGGTGAAGATTAAAATTACAATTAATGTTAACCCGAGGCAGTCACATTTCAGGTGTAAGTCAGGAAATGGTTGGCAGTAAAACCCTGGAGTTCCCGCAACCCACTCCAGGATTGGATTGGAGGAGCCTAGCCATGCTACTTCCCCACCCCATTCCGTGTGCTGGAAGGATTCATAGCAACAAGCCTAGATGCATTTTCACTATTCGTGTTTGTAAACTGGGGAGAAAAACCCAAAAAGTAATTAGCCATTCCAACTCTGTCCAACTATGTTGTTTCCAAATTTGAAACATAAAAACCAAAACTGTTTTTAGTTCACTTCTTGAGTTGCAACAGCATCAAACGTTGCCGTTATCATGATGACCGTTGCGGAGACCCTGACCCTTACTGAGATTCACCTGCGGTTCAATCCAACCTTGTGTCTTACCGATAAGATCACTTCTATGCCAGATTCTTGAGTAGGTCTTGTTTCTCAGCAAGAGTCGCGAAGCCAATCAGATCTCAGCCACATTCCCATATCTACTGAAGTAGGCTATGACCCAATCAGAGGATAGCACTCCAGAGGAATCAGCACCGTGAGAGCTTTATCTGATTTTGGAGACGGAGTAAATCTTTTCCTCTTAAAATCGACTGCGAGCCCTTGGGGTGACAAGGATTTTGAGGATCCCAAGGTGTCATCACAATGCAATGAGTCAGAAGAGCAGGTGAAGACCCCTGCGCACGGCCGATCATGCAGCCTGTCGCCAAACCTCAGCAGTAGCTATCTAAGCCCAGAAGGTCAAAAGAGGAATGGGACTGTAATTTAAACCTGAGGCACATCATCTTCAGTGCATACCCTTTGTTGTCTTTTCTCTCCCGTTCTTGTTTCTCGAGATGAAGTGTCAGGAATTTCTGCAAGACGCTTCAGCAAATAGCCCTCACTGAACAAAGCTCAGTGTTTGCGCTGATGAATTTATTTATTTTTTGGTTTCAGCATGGGGCTTGCCTCTTTTTGGTCCTAGTGACTGATTCAGCTTCTTACCCCAATCCCATCAGCAAATAAATCTCTCCGATTTCCCCAAGGCCACCAAAACCAGGTGATGGAGAGAAACACCATCCAGAGTAGATTTAGGCAGCTAGGTCCACTTTTTACAGGTTAAAGAAAGTAAACAGTTGTTATGTGTAGGGCTGTGTTTGCAACCAGAATTAGGCTGTGTGGGGGAGGGGGGTATCTTTGAACCATCAGGATTTACTGAGACACTAAGATTTAGTCTGTGGAACAACAATTCAAAGGGAAATATTAAACTGATTTTAAATGTCTTGAGATTACCAGTGTAACTGAGATTAAGGGTAGGACTAATCAAATCACTGGGGGGTGCAACTGGCTCCTGGCTGCAAGGAAAGAGACAGTAATTTTATGTTCGCTTCTTTACATCCATTAAATCGTTGCAGATAACGGATTGTACAGCCTAGCTAATTTGCCGCTTTCCTTGGTTCTGAGCATGGTTTGTAAATTGTTAGTACACCGCTGTCCAAGGTGCTGAATGCAACCGTTGCTGACATCTCCGGTAATGCTTGTATGTGATCTGCTGCAGCACAGCAGATGTTTGAAACAGACATTTATTTCAACAAAAAGCAGCGCCAATCCATGTTTAAATTGAAATGGGCAAATATACAAATAAACACTAGATTCCCATTTGGTACAACTGTGGGATTGTCACATCGCTCGTTCCCTGTTTTTAAAATGTTTAAAGCAGATGTTTACTTAAAACATGTAAACTTGAACTCAGCATCACAATAATATCCTGAGCCAAAACTATCATTGGCCAAACGCTTACGCAACATTTAACCAAAACTGCCTTGGCCAACAGCAGCAATTTCAGAACAGGTTGCAGTGGAGTGATGAGAATTGGCATGTTAACCCTGCCTCTGCACTTGTCCTGTACTTGTCTTGATACAAAAAAGCTCGTAAACTCATAATAATGAGACCACTAAAGTCTTAAGTTTACTGTACACGGAAATCATTTGCATGCACTCCGAAGCAATGCATCGTTTTTAACATTTTTTAGATGAAGGAACACATAGTATGGTTTCCCCGGTTTTAGGTCAGGAACTTAGATACTGATTTGTCTGAGAAGGAAGAACAGCTTTGATGTTGATTTCAAACAAGAAAGTTAATTACACAAGTCTGTGGTTAAAATTGGCTTTTAAAAGTGTGACATTTAAACGGGTTCCTCGATTTCCACTGTAGTCCAATGTGACAATGCAATGTGACAGGTCTGAAAAGCAGGAGAATTACATCTACATTTCAAATGACCTCAGAAATAATCTCAGAGGTTAGACAATAGCATCCCAAATGAGAATTTGAATTTAGAATAGAAAATAATTGGGACAGAATATTATGTCAAAACACACTTTATAGTCTAAGAACAGACTATTACAGACAATTCTATTAATCTGTGTTTAGTGTTTCACTTTTACAACGTACTTGTAAAATAAAGAATGGCAGATGATTAACATGTTCTTCTAGAGCACTGTATGTGAAATTTTGCATAGGTTTGGGTTAACACGCACTGTGAGATGCCAGTGTATGATAGGGAGACCAAATGGAGGAAAATGACGTTTTTTCTCCCATCACTGCAGTGCGCTTGTCAAAAACCGGAGCCAAATGATTTTCCATGGCTTTAAGTCCAGCAGAATCGTTCCCCCCGTTGATCTGCATATCCTAGAAGTTGTGTAGAAAGGACACCATCTCAAAAACGAGGTCAACCAATGACAGAACAACGGCGATGATCAGCTGACCGGGAAACGGTGTGGATGGGTGTGAGTGTGAGCCAGGCGTCTCTCGTAGTCTCCGGTGCAGGCGAGCCCGAGGAGCTTTGCCGCACTAACTCAGACACCACACAGACGCAGAGCACAGGGATCAGATCCTGTATCACAGCCTGCATCGTCAATCACAGTCCTGCCTTTTCAGTATCTTACTCTCTTTTTCTTATCCCTGCACCTAGGGGTGATACGCTATCGTGTCCCACCGTCTGCTGGTTTCTCTTAAAAAGATTGCCTGGGCCAAAACAATGCAGACAGATGTCGTTAAACGGTCATAAATAACGGCTTATTGTCTGGAAATGTATTCCACCGTGAACGCAGGGGAGGGGTAGTAGGGAGGTGATTTATGGGCCTTATCGACCGTGACCTTCCGCTCGGGGGACTGCCAAGCCAGAAAGCTCCTGCGCCACGATCCTTCCAAATCTATCGGATAAATAAAGACATCGCATTGATTCAATTGTTGATCGAACCCTATTTTCAAACGTATTTATCTCTGCTTTGCTGGAAAAAATGTCATCCAGATGTGTTCATCTTCGAACACAGTTATGACAGCCCTCTACAACAAAATGCTCACAGTATTTGAAAGATTTCGTGCTAGCTTGGTGGTCAGTGTCAACGGACCAGAGTGCTTTGGCTTGAGTCTCTATGTGGAGTTTTGAAATGTTCTGTGGAGTTGTGGAGTTCTTGTGGATGTATTTAGGTTCACTCGAAGCTCTCTGGTTTTCTCCCAAGACCTGCAGGTCACTTTCTTGACTTTGGCAGGCGTGGCTTCGACAGAAAGTTCTATTAACAGCGTGTTAATTTGGAGTTGACTGTACTTCGTTGACACATTGTCAGATTTATTAAGGTTTTTTAAGTTTAGGGTTTTATATAAATAATGGAGAACGGCTGGAAGTGAGGACAGGGTCTTTAGAAAGAGTTAGAGTACTGCTGGAAGGGTGTACGCTACCTCTCCTCTCAGAAGTTATTACAGTTTGCTTATATGTTTATATTAATGTCCGTTGTGTGATAATAATATAATAATTATTATAATCACAGTGAAAACGAATTGAAAGATCCTGGTTCTTCGTGTCTTTATTCTCAATGTCGAAGATAAATAATAGCAACAAGTGGTGTCACGAAAAAAAAAATCTTTTTGTTTTTTTTTGCTCAAAA
>JAOVYW010019120.1:23109-34166 GCA_025775045.1 Hiodon tergisus | reverse complement strand
AAGTTGTGGGCATGTTCTGTAAATTAAATGATGCAAATCCTCAAAAAAATCCATGTGAATTCCAGGTTGTAAGGCAAAAAAACACGAAAAATGCCAAGGGGGGTGAATACTTTTGCAAGGCACTGTATAAAGTAGTAAGCTCTACATTTTTTGTGCTAGCTAACTTCTCTTTTTATCATTGTTTATCAAAACTGCTCAGTAATGCTCCAAAAACTTAAGAAAAATTTGGCCTTACCATATATGTAAGATGGTACATTTCAGGTACATGTTATGTTCAGGTGTAAATGTTCTCAGACTGCTCGGTCAACTGTAAAATTAAACCTCACACCTGATACATCAGAGTCCCCCCCTGCTGATCACAATATAAACCGAGTAAGTGTCATAGCAATCTGCATATTCTATATGCAATCCACTGCTTTGAATTCAAAGTAGGAAAGCTACTTTTGCCTGCTATACACACTATGGGACAGTAACAAAGAAATTAAATACTGGTTCTTATTTGAAACTTAATAATGATTAATACTTGAATTATTTACAACAGATTTTAAAAATCACTGAATCAATTTTTCCACTATTAAAATAAATATTTACAGTGTAAATCTTCTAGGCTTAACATGAAAAGTACAGTCTGTAAAAAAAAAAAAATGTTTTCAGTCTTAGAATACAAAAATCCAAGAGCTAAATTATTTTCAATTCAAAAAAATTACATGAACATTTTAGTATTATTTTTTTACAGTACCTGAAACAAAAATCAGGGGGAAAAAATGTTTTGATTTTGAACTGATATATTAAAGAAACTAATAAGAAATTTGAAAGAAAATTCAAGATGTAACATTTACAATAGAGCCTAGAGCTGCAAGGGATGTTTATAGGTAAATAGGGATATATCAACATTTACTGTATACCTAGATATGAGTCTGCCATAACATAGAGAATGTAAAACTGCTGGCTTTGTATACCTTTGAAGTGGATAATTTGCATTATAGGGAATTTTCCATTGAACAAAAACTAAAAAAGTAAAATAGGGGCAAATGTAATCTTTCCTACTTCCACAGGGTAGCAGTGCAACCTAAAATTTCACATGTTTCCAAAGGGATGTCTCCACTTTCCGCATGCATATTAATGTTGGCACCACACCCCTACACAACTATGGCGTCAATCTCAAATTGCAGATATTCACATTAACTCAGAATACCACACTGAATTGCGGGAAATTTTGAGATTTCAGAGGCATTTTCTTGATCGTACATTATTACTACAGACACTAAAGTAAAAATGTTCTTTGAATACTCAAGTTTCAGTTTCTGTAAATTAAAACCTTGAATTAAAAAAATTTGGTTAGGATTTTTTTTTACATTTGTGCATATATTGTACATTTATCACTGTGAAATATTTATCAGTGTTGTAGCGGTTATTATAATCATTAAGACCTTACAGCCTGCCTCTTGCCTAAAGAGCTCCAATATTACATAGGCCTATTAACAGGATCTTGCTTAACAAGGCAGGGGTTCACAGCACACTTAAGCTAGCTGTTGGCAATCACTGACATGGGATACAGGAAATTACAGATAACTCTGTGGCCATTATAGCAAATAAATAAATAAATAAAACTGTATTGAGACTGTCAAGTCCATAAAAAAACAGGTCATGATCTATTACACTAACGTTGAAAAAGTATCCCATCCCAAATGATTAATCTTCATCAATGCTTCTTTCAAACAAATCACTGTCTAGGTTTACTTAGCTATTACCAACATGATCAATCAACTCTACAAGGCAGAGCTGCAGGGTTTTTTTTTAAAAGGGTCTTAAGAAATGGATGAGTGATGGGGAGGTGGTTAAAATCAAAACAGCTTTCAAACTTTATGAAGCTTTATGCTATTACGCAGAATTAAAACCAGTCAATTTTTTTGTCTACTTCATATGAGTAATCAGAAAAAACATCAAATATAAGCTTCCAAGGCAGTGAAAGGAGGAAATAAAATACTAACTTTCAGGTTCAGTAAAAAAGTGTGGAAATTTAGAACCTGCATTATTCACTATCAAGTATAGACACAATTATTGATTATTCATGTTATGCTGCACCCTGAATTTATCCTGTTTCATTTTAATCATGATACAAACACATCTTCAGCCATGTCTATGGCTCCAATCCATCAAGTCATCGGCACCGGAATGTTCACACGTCTTTACCCATGACTGTAATCTCACTTTTTATTGCAGTAGTGGTAAGCATTGCTTTTCCATTAACTTTTCAACATATGCTTAACTGTATTTTATGTTCATGTACATTACAAAGGCATTGATTAAAAAGTAATTTGTGAAATGGTATTTGCTTATACAGATTATAGAGGATTTCTAACAGCTTTCTACAGAGGATGTGTGACAGAGATAAATTAATCACTTTTTCAAAGTAGGACTGCCCTGAAGGTGAGACATTTTTTTTGCAAAAAATATATATATTATACAGGTATCAAACGAAAAATAAGTTGATGTTTGCCATTTTTGTGCTGATGATAGGAATTGTTTCTTTAGTCATTGCCTTGGTTCCCTGGAATAATCTGTCTGTACCAATATCCAAAGAAAACATACTAAACTGTGCAAAAACATATTTACCGTCAATCCATCACACAGTAGCTGTGTAATGAAGGGAAACAGAAAACAGGAGAGAAAGAAGGAGAGCGACAGATCGAAGGTGGAGGTAGAGATCAGTCCATTTCCTGCAGGAACCATTTGTTTCTGTCAGACTTTGGATTCTGATGCTTGGATTCCCTACAGGGAAATGTCAGCGTATGATTAGCGGGGACATGGCGCACGCCACAACAAAATTAACAGGAGAAGATTTTTATCAGCAAAACGAGTGATTCTGAGCTTCTCGACAGTTTCCAAAGAGCAAGACTGAACTCCATCACACAAGACACATGCCTTCCATCACATGACACCAAATCTCAATAAAAACACATTATACACCTTCACTGGTGCAATGGTATTCTGACAAAACTCTGTTGTAGATCTGCAACGCTTGTCCGAAGATGGTTAAAATCCTATGTTGTTAGTATCAGCTCATGTTAGATTTAGTTTGTTATTGGCTTACTGTTCAACCCCTATCAGGTGTATGAGATGTTCATATGTTAGCTTCTTTCTGATTGCAATGGTGCAATAGAAAATAACATGTTCAAATGTTTTGTTTATTAAATAGTGCACTTAACAGAATCTTGTCTTTGGTTTACAATATAATACAGAAAAGCCTTAATAAATACAAAAATACACTGTTTCCAATTGAGTCCCATTGGAATGCTGAGCCCAGTGCTTTTCAAATGAACAGGGAGTTTAACAATCACCGTGCTATTTCTGGACAGAAGCCTTTCTGCGATGGACGAGCGCCATCACCTCTAACGAGATAGCAGCAATAGTCTATGGTGGTCCACAATCACTCGGGGACCAGTGTGGGGACAGCTGTGACAAGGTGCAATAGGGGAGAGAAGTGGATTTGTCCCTGTGGCCTGTTTATCAATCATAGGCAAAGGCTCCCTTCAATCCCAGCTTCCACACAAGGTAAAGCTACAATAAGTTAATACTCAGTGAACTCTTCCAGAGGTCTTAGATAGAGCACTATCCAAAAGTTTGTTAAAGAAATGTAGCAGATTTATAAGCATTTCCAGGAATATGTGGATGAGACATTGTACCTATTTAACCCTACTTTGCTCCACATCTCATGGATCTACTCATACAAATAATGCAACAAAGGGCCGCCAGGAAGGGTTAATCGCTGCCTGCGTACTTATACCACTGACTGGTTTTTATATTCGATTCAGGTCTGCATCACTAGCATAAAAGGCTCTGAGTGCAGAAAATAAATGATATGCATTGGAATCGGAAGTGACCTGACAATGGTAATCTGGTAACCTGTATTGGCAGGGCTCTATGCCACACTACAAGCACAAAGGAAGAGAAAGAACATGTCATGTTGCTCAACTTCTTATCATAAAAGTACTATATGCTTAGTGCTGCAGTCGTTGCTGACATGCTGCTTT
Organism: Hiodon tergisus; assembly: GCA_025775045.1. Lineage (NCBI taxonomy): Eukaryota > Metazoa > Chordata > Actinopteri > Hiodontiformes > Hiodontidae > Hiodon > Hiodon tergisus. The sequence goes on along the minus strand of JAOVYW010019120.1, from coordinate 30,132 downwards.
ATAAAGGCTTCATCAAGGAGTATGTGTGTGTGTGTGTAGAGGCAATGAGATTAATTTGGATTCTATGGCAATATTTCACTATAGGTTGGTAGTGGCTATTGAAAAGAGTGCTCATAGAGCCTTGAAGCAATTTATGAGAGACATTTTTATTGGGCTTCATAAAATTAGATTGATTTTCTTTCTTTCTCTCCGTCTCTTTCATCAGGCCCCCGAAAGATCTATTAAAATTCGGTAAAATGGCTTAATTGGGAAATGTTTTAGTGCAATCATCAATGCTGAACTGGGAAAAACATAGTGAAAATGAATGTAAAGCACCCTTTAGCAACTGACATGAAAATTAAAAGGATTATTCAATCTATAAAATTAAAGTAATAAAAATAATAATAATAATCAGAATGTTTTTCAAATATGCTTTTACATATACACATATAAAGGTATATGGATGTGTGTCATACAGAGGGAGAAAAAGAGAGAGGGAGAGGGATATATGTGTATATATGTGATTGTTTATATATATGAGAGAGAGAGAGAAAGTGTGTGTGTATGTGTGTCCCACATTAATCATGTTACTGCTATAAATGTATTCCATAATTGTGGTACTGCGGCATTGTTATAAAATATAGCAGTCTGGTAGAAGTGCCATTGTATTCAAATTAAGGGTTTGGATTCAGATATACTAGGCTATTCCAAGTTCACTCTGAACAAGCATTGCTAATGTATGACCACAGCTGCGGCCATGGTATAACTCGTAACTGAACTCGTCCACCCTGCCCCCCAAGCTCTGGATGGCTTTCCTGACAGCCTGTTTCACTGTAGCCTGGATTAATAATGAGCTAAGAGGATTCAGGCCACTTGGCACCGAGCGGCACAGTATAACCAGCACAGGCTTGGCCCCGGGAAACCACATCGAGCAGCGCAGGGGTCATCCATAATCACCTTCCGGGGGGAGTTCAGTACAGCCAATTAACAACATCTGCGTCACCTCCTCTGTCCCCTCCATGGTCACGGTCAACGGGGCTGGATGGCTTCAGATATCAGCCATGCCTCCCTCCGCGCCCGCTCGTCTGTCACCCAACTACTGCAAAATCCTGACCACCTCAATTTGCCTATACCAACATTGTTATGCTCACTCACAATGAGATTTCATATAGGTGTGATGGCTGAATTAAAGTAAACTATTGCATACTTTGAAGCCCCCTCGTCCTTAGGCAAAATTCCATAAGACTCTTAACTATTTCTGCTGGAAACATCCTCATTCTTTTGAACAGATACCGAGTCTGTAGTCAGTTTAGTGGGCTGTGGTCTGTTTAATTAACATGATGTACCATTCCCCGAGGTTTGTGCCTGTCTGCCAGTTACCAGTGTAACAGCACATACAAGCATACTCCCTGGGCGTGTGGCAGCCCAAGGAATAATGATCCTACTGATTCTAAGTGCCTCTTTGTTTCTGAGATTGAGGAACATAGACAGAAATTAGAAGCTTCTAAATATCTCGTTCAGTACAATAGCATTTGTGCACCTGCCTACAGTATACACACAGGATATGTCACACACACACACTCAAAATAACTGATTCCTTGTCGATACAAGCACTGGATAAAGATACCCATTGCCAATAAAGTCTATAGTCTATAAATGCTTTTATTAAAACATTCCTCATTTTCCACAACTTGACATGTATGTGCAGTGTATATATGTATTTAACATTGGCATGGTTTAACTTAGTGGTGATATGCTAGACGTGAACCACAATGCTGAGTAATGCTCACCTTACCCACACAGATTATAGTAAATGTTGGTCTTTTGTTTCACCTATTTATTATTATGTTCTGAGCATGGCATTAAGAATAGAATGGCTGCAACTGTAATAAAAAGGTGATTTGTGTTATTGTGACCTGAGGAGGTTAACGTATTCTCTCATTAAATTCCCATTTAATTGGGCTGTAGGATGTAGGTTTATTCCAAGACATGACACCCAAACAAAAATGCTTCACTCGCTTTAAAGTATGAAATACATTTAGTGAGAATAATTGTGTGATCAGGGTGGAAGAGTTGGACAGCTGGTGGTGTAGCGGTTAAGGTGACAGGATTGAACTCAAAAGATTGCTGATTCAAATCCCAACCCAGCTATTGTACCCTTGATCAAGGTACTTAACCTAAAGTTACTTTGGATAGAAGTATCTAGTAAGCAACTCAATTGTAAACTGTAATGATGAACCCATCATCAGTGAAGGTATGATGGTATGGCTATCAATAGAAAAAAAACTCCAAATGTTGTTCACCCCAAATATTTTCCAACAAATAATATTGCAATGCTTCCTGTCATAGTCCCATAGTCATTATCCCCACAGGAAACTAATCAGAGCCTCTACCTAAATTACTAAAGAGTCTCTGTAAAACCTGCAGCCAGTGTCTTTTTAGTCTTTTTCTAAGTGTGCTTCCTGAACATTTAACTTTGACAACCACACTCAATACATACAATATTGTTCTTTAACGGAACATAATTGGCGTCAGGACCAGGGGTGGGGACAATTAGGAGGTCTGGCAACATCACATCAGTTCTCTCCGTGAAAACATTCCAAATCCCTTTTGCATAACACAATTGATTTATGGAAGCCCTCAAGGTACATTGTGCATTTTCATCAAAATGGAAAAATCAATGCTAAATATATTTATATTGTTCAAACTATATTTCAAAGCTCAATGCTAATTCAAAAATATTTTTTATGGTTTTATCTGGTATTTGTTGTACTATGGCCAGTGTTGTAAGGTAAGATATATTTTTCATTTCAGAATTAAATTCTATATACCTTGTATAAGAGATGTTGGGAATAATTGATCTACAATTACTAAATTGGACATATACAAAGCAACTCCAAAGATTTTGATTGATCACCTTTCTCTAACGATAAGCTAAAGAAAAAATAACATTTCTCCCTTTCTGCAAATAGAGAACTTAAAATCCTGGTGAAAGACAAAGATAGTTCAACTCAATTAGTTGGTGACAGCATCCTGACCCTAGTAAGTGTCACCTAAATTAAGGGAAAATGTGAAGAAGAAAGTATCAATAGACCTGGCTAATCCTCAGAGGAAAATGGAGGCCTAAATGGAGCTGTTCATAGAGTTGGCCACTGAGTTGGCAGATGGACCTCAGATAGCATACAGCATAAAACAACACATTTTGAGGCTCAGCAACCACGAGTATATGCAATTGAATGATAATAAAAATTATTAAAAGAGTAAACATGGCAAAGTTTAAACTTTCAACGGAACCTAATCTTTTAGCATCAATGGCTTTCTTAAGATCTCAGTCCAAACTAAATGAGGTGGGATTGTTGAAGACGTGAAATGTGTCTTGAGCAAGGCCAGATAAGTTTATCAATATTAAGCAGCTATAATTTGAGATCTGTCGGATTTGGAACAGAGAACAATATACCCGCACAAACTTGCTCTGGTAATTGCACTCTTTCCTTCAATCAGAAAATGCACAGTGCACAGTCAGGCCTGACCCCTGCATGAACCTAAATGATAAGGTGAAGCAGAAAACGGCAGCGTGCCCCAGAGGCCAGTGATAGGGGGAGGACGGAGAGCTTGCAAGACAGAGAGTGGGTGTGACTGCGATGGTCGCTGCTGCTGCTGCTGCTGCTGTGCTTCATTAGAAAAATAAAATCAGGTCAACAGCCCCCTCTTCAATTTGAACATACTCCTGGTTAAATTGACAAATTTTTCCTCATTACTGGGCTACTGTCACAAGCTTAAAGCAGTCCTCTAAAAAAACATGGAGAGAGGGCACAAGAGATAGATGGAATCAACTACAAAATTGGTTTAGAAAGCCAGGGATGCATTGCTTAACCTTCCAGTCAAAAAAGCTATGTGATCGCAAAACTTTTTATCCATCGGATGAATAGTTTCTTTTGAGTTTAAAAGTATTTCAGTAAAAGCTTGTTCTCCATAGGGACGACAGAAACATCTCTACCTGAAATCACAGCAATGTAGTTTCGTAGGTATCACCACCATAACATCCCTGTTCCAGAGTGTTAATGGTCATGTACTGGGAGAACTATAAACAGATGATCCTAATTATTCCAACAATTTTTTTAAACTATTCATCCATTTGAGACCATTTAAAGCCTCCTAAATAGAGAGAGAGCCTTATATCATTAGCACAGCAATTAAGTCAGCCCTACAATGTATGCAAATAATCTTGGTTAGTAATTATTAAAATTAACCCCACATAAGTTCACAAATTCATAACTTGAAGTGTAGGCGAAGGACGAAAGATTGGACTTCACAAATGGATGATATAGTGAGACATGAGTCTCAAACTGATAGAATTATGGCTAAAGTAAATCAACTCAATATGTCTCTGGTGTTTCAAGGTTAAAAGAGGATTTTAAATTAAACATATGTAAATTGCATCATCCAAAATTAGGCACATTTGGCGGCAAACTTTTTTTTTGCTAACCATTATCCCATAGTAGTTGATGTTTTATTCCCTATTAATATTATCTAACCATTATTCATAACTGTTGTTTATATAATCCTTTTTATTATAATATAAATTACAAGACTATAGAGCACTTTACTTACAAAAAAAAGGATCAGGAGAGCAATATGTCCTACATCCCCAGTTAAAACAGAAACAATGTCTATCGACCACTTCATATAGCTAAAAAATTATCTGAATATAATATGTCCTCTTAATTACATCCATTTGATTCATCAATTTTTTTTGTATAAAACATCACCTCCAATTTTTTATATAAAATAGTAACATGGATAGAATACATGCCAGTATCAAAAACGTTCATGGTGTATTTCATTCTTTAAACTACCACCATCTTAGTTTTTAACAGTTTAATTGATGATGATCACCATTGCTTCCTACAGCTCTTTATTTCCTTTAAGCACACAGAATGGAATCCTTAAATCAAATGGCCATTTCTTCCCAGAGCCAACATCGGAGGTCTGTGGTTTATTCCCGTTGTCCTCTAGCACAACCACCCCCATCCCACACAAACAGTGTCACTGACGAGAGCCAAAAGAGTTTGAGCAACCTTTTTGTCTCATCATCTCTCACCTTATCAAAGGTCCCCTTTGCCTCCAGAAGGACAATTAAAACAAACAGACAGGTCCTGGGCACCAAGAAAAAGAGCAAGGGAAGGAATGAGGGAGGCAGTGTGTGAGTGTTTATGTATGTATGTGTCTGAACAAATGTCATCAGGATTTATTTCCATAACCCTTTACAGGCCTACATGTTTCTCTCATAAGATGATTTAAGACCTCTGTGCATCAAAAAAGACGTAATAAACTAATGAAATGGCCTCTATGCAAGCTTATTGTCTTGACTGGGAATGTTGTAATATCACAAATGACATAGAATATAAATATAAATATCTTTCTTCATACAGTGCTGAAAACATTATTATGATGATTGTGGACTTGTAATCCTCTTTTGACACACTGTTTAAAACCATTATGTAATCCCTTTGATATAGTGTTTTTTCATTTTGTAATAAGAAATCAATTTAAACAATGCAAGAAGTGTTACGGCATCCATATATACTTCCAGGCTACATTATCAATGTAATTCTCAATATGAATATTCAATGATGAGCTTTAGCACACTGACATTAACAAAAAGCCAACAAAGCACCAAGTTAAACCACTTTTAGAGCCGATACAACCAAACTAAATGACATTAACATTTTCACTTGAATTTCACTGTCATTTTTTGTATTAAACACAACACAGTGTTGTTTTAAATAGGTCTGCGGTAGTTCACTGTAGCCATTTTAAAGTGTGTCATGCTTTGGAAAAGAGCATGATGTGTTTGACATTGCATAGGACCAGCTGACACCTGAATTTTGGCTCAGTATTGCTGCTGGACTGACCTCCACAAGAGAAAAAGGCATCTAAAAAGAAAGGATGTTATATATGGAAAAAAGGGACAAAAATTACTTTGAACTCCTGGAGCTGGGTCTGGGTGTTTGCCAGGTTTCTGAAACTTTCTCTGGGAATAATTTTATGTGTCTCCCGGGTGATTAATCTGCTTTAACAATGCACCACTTTTGAAAGAGGCAATGAATGTTGTGTGCTCCATCCCTACCGGGGGTGTCTAAGAGATGAAGCACAATGTAAAAACACTTATCTGAACAGTTGTGCAGCCTGGTCATCGTGTTTCTCTTAGTAGAAAACACCAGACTGCAGTGCTGGCAGTTTCTCCTGTGTTTATCAGATTCAAGGCATTCCTTGGAACATGGACAGAAATAGCACATACGCCTCCCATGCAGCTGCTTTGATAAGAAAGAAGCAAATAAATGAATGCATTAAAAAATAAAAGCCAGTAAAAGAAAGACAGAAAGTGCATGTTTCTATGAAGGCATCCAATAAGTGGCTATATGTTTCAGCTCCATAAATTCCAACTGCACCGTATCAATCCCTTTCACTTGAGGATTTACTCATTAATATCAATTTTATTCATTTCAGTTAATGTCTTTTTGGTATTGGTAGGTTTACATTTTCTCTCTTTTAGAGTTCTATTTGTGTTCATCACATTATTTATATTACAGAGAATATTTACGGAGAAGGCACACAGTCTTTTAAACAGATTTTCCCTTTTCACAATATCAACAATTTGTTCCTACTAAGTTTTATTCCTAGTAACTTATTTGTAATTCAATAAAAACATTTATTTATTTATTATAATCTAGCAATGAATATTGCCCTGCATTAGATTCAGTTTCTTAGAGAAATATTCTTTTAAAAAGGCTAAACTCTAATAAGAAATAAAACCTACATGTAATAACATACTTCTAATACAAAAAGATGGAGAAGTCTAATTGTCAGATCTAAAGGTTTATCATGAATTCATGTGGAATAAACATAATGGAGTGAAAAAAACATTTCCTCAAACTCTTTTTGGTGTAGAAGTTTTTCAAAAATATTTTACTGTTGTTATTATGTTTCAGATCACAGAGAAATACAACACACCAATATTCACAATTTTTATTAGGCTTCTTT
>JAOVYW010019120.1:0-19524 GCA_025775045.1 Hiodon tergisus | reverse complement strand
ATATAGCCGTTACAACTTTATTATTATTATTATTATTATTATTATTATTATTATTATTATTATTATTATTATTATTAACCTTTTTTGCTAAGATTTTTGTACCACTTTTTTTTTGTGCCCACAGATCTGTCCAGCTGGATCATGGCTCATTTGTATAAAATTAATAAAAAATCTTATATTAATTACCAGAGTTGTTAATCTGGGATATACAGAATGTGACATGCATATAACATGTTCAACAGATGTCTAATAAAAGAGCTGTAATGCCAAGGACTTTTATTCCTCTTTAAATTAAACTAATAACTATATTACGCTATCATTTTTCATGCTCAACACTACCAAGTTGTTTACCCTGTTCTGAAAGGCATGGCCCAGAGGGTGTAAAAAAAAGAAATAATATATTTCCATTTGTCTGAGAGTAAAATTTGCTCTGTTTTGAAAATCTTATTTATCTGTCTGGATTGTTCCAAATTATGTATAAATGGCTGAGACCTTACTTTGTCTGTAACTATAGGGCAGACAGATGTCGAAGCCATTGTCAGCCCCATTGCAAAGGTACTCTATGCCATTTTAAAGCTCTGAAAATGTTATTTATTATAGAGAAAAAGAAGAAAATTTGTAATTATGTACAAGTTCTTGGCTGCCAGTCACACCAAAAATGATGACAGAAACAAGAAGAATAACAAACACATACATGTCAGAGAAGAGAAGTCTTTTTTTTTTTTCAATTCCAGAATGTTCTTTAGCATTTTTTCAGATCCACATGATCCACATGACTGAGATTATAGGTGAGATGTAAGAGTAAAACTAAAACTCTAAAACTAAAAAATAGAACCAAAAAGCCATTACACCCAAACTTCAACACAATATACAATAAGATAGAAATACAACATACAGAAGTTCAGGCTGTCTGAAATCACTTAGCCTGAGTGTTCCTGTCAGTCAGAGCCAGTAGTGCATTTTTCATAGCATTTTGTTGGTTAGATCAAGAAAGAAATCTTTCACTTTTCATCAGAACACTACCGAACATGGAGATTGCATGCGATAAGACATACAGACAATTAGACTGCACTGCTGCTATCAAGATGGATTTATTAGTGTACTGGAATAAATTAGCAGTAGGTTGTCAAAGTTTCTGTTCATCACATAAAAAAACATTAAGTCAGATTATAGACCTTTTAGAGTGCAATAAGATATAGTGCATGTTGTCCACTGGTGGAGCTGACATTACTATAATTTCTTGATAGAAGAGCCTTTGTCCATCCATCAAGTAAAACCATTTCAAAGTGCTGGTGCACAGCTAACATACGGTCAGCTTTGCCGCTAAAGAGTGAAACCATGTTTTCTTTTTCCTGCCACCTAAAAACAGTCAGATGCAGGTCGCAGGGCAAAGGAGGCTGACATTCAATAATACAGGGCTGTGTTAGGAAAGCGTTTTGTGGTAAGGGTTGGATTTGACCGTTGCATGACCTCTCAAGCATCACCCACTCCTCCCCTCCCACTAGACTGGACTAATGGACACAGGGCCTGAGTAGAGGTGGGGTGATATAGAGGGATGTAGGCACAAGCAAAGGAGGGGTCTCCTCACAGTGCATTCTTTTACCGCTGGCAAACCCATACAAAGCAACTCTCACCCGCAGACTACCTTCTAAACTAGCCGTGACCCTACTTCACTATGGCTGGAATTCCATGGGAATTTCATGCAAAGGCTGTACTGAGGGGGTGCTGCTGTGCCCACTGCCAGTACAAAAGAGTATTTGTGGTACAGGTCTGCTTATTGTACTTATTGATATTACCGGCTAACATAGGTTGATAAATTTGAAGTTGCTAGCAACGTAGCATCTTAAGAGTTAAACGGAATAATCATAAAGGAACCCAATCAAACATAATATTTTAATACATTTAGTAAAAAGAAAGTTTTGGAAAATTTGTCAGTTTCCATTTAAATAGACATCAAGACAAAATGAAGAAATCTCGGAGAATTTTTCCCAGAATCCAAGATGACTGCCATTCCATACAACTAAACATATCAGAATCAGAATGTATCAGAAAGCACAATGGGCATAAGGAAGTGAGTTATTAAATATTTACGAGAAAGTCGTAAATAAAATATGACTCCAATTCCATGGAATCTAAGTTTGCATATTGTGCCCATAATGCAAGTAACTCGAGAGCAAAGGTTGATTTAGATTTTTGTCTGGAAAAAAGGTGTATTATTTAGGGCTACTGCTGAAAATGGTCATTTGAAGCACTACTTATAGCACAGTGCGGTATAAATTTAGCGCTGCTAATTGAGAAAAAATACAATTTTGTAGGTATTATTGCAAAAGCCCTATTCAAGCTGTCACAAAACTCAACATTATCTTCACATAAAAAATTGAGAACATGTAACTGCAATTTTCTATGTTTATTCTCAAATTCTCACCATGGTGATAACAGATAACCACCTGTAACCAATTTCTGATATTTTTTTATTGCATTTTACTGCTATTATTGTTTTGTATGTTTTTACACTATCAATGTAAATTTGAAGAAAGTTTAGTTACAATGTTTGGCTACAATGTATTGGATGTTCAATCATGACTGTTTGTAATTGTATGTGATACCAACCAAATAAATACTTGAAAAATATAAACAATCAGCCAGAGCGCTCCAAAATGGTATTTATGTATATACAGAGCTGAACAGTGCATTTCTCTACTATTTGTCTGCAGTACACCGAGGGACTAGCAAGAACACAGCGATTTACAATCAGAACCTTTAAAATGCTATATCTAAAACAGCTGTTCATTATGTAAACTGCACCATTATCACACCAATATGTTGATTACTAGTTTAAGCCAAACCTTTAACAGTGTTTGCACTGGCTCTTCCATGGCCACGCATAACCCCTGCAATTACTACTTAATTACATTACAAATCAAGAACAAGAACAATCGAATCTTTACAGTTAGTTATCATTTTTATTCGTATCATCAGTATTCTCATTTATTTACCTAAACATAATGCAATAACTTTTTTTTTCTTCAATGTCACAATACCTGTAAAGTGCACTATGGAAAGACATGTGGATTTAGCTATTACCGGGCTTGAGCAGTTCAATCGGCAAAAATGTTGTAACATTGGAGTTAAGTCGGCTAATTTATTTGTTATGCATTTTCATGCTGTGAACCTCATAGGGCCACAATTAGGGTTGCCACCTTTGAGATAATATTGGAAAATATTGAACGCACCCTTACCCTCCACTCGCATTAAATAAATAAATAGGCTACGCACACAGAGAGAGTAATTTGTCTTACCTTAAACTTCTATAGATGGATATATATGGTGCAATTTTGTTAAATAACTAGCTATAACCCTAATTTATTCTATTAAATAGTTTATTGCAAAACGTTTTAACAACATATATAATAGACTATAATGCTTAGAATTACCAAAAAAAAATTTTTTTTTAAATTCGGACAACTGCATAAAAAATACCAGGAGGTCTGAGGGAAAAAAAAAGGCAGGGAAGCCACACTGTATGTTAGGCTGTCTGTTTTAAGCCCTTCATCATTCATTGCAAAAGCCCTGTTAGGCGCAATACTGACAATTTATTATAACTTGTTAAGAAAATATTATTGTGGCCCTTTGCTGGAGTACTCCTTATTCTCAACCGTGGCCAAGAATTTTGAAAAAAAAAAGTTCTTTTCAAATTTGTAAAATTAATTAATCAAACATGGATTTTAATATATTAATACGTATCATAACCCTGACATAAAAATTAGTTTTGTGTTTTAGGGGGTAAAAAACACATGAATATAAGCTAGTCAGTTCTTGATGTAGTCATTAATGGTAACACATTGATATTAAATAGAAAAATACTTTGTGGAGTTGTTACAAAGTCACCGACATCAAAACACCCTCTCTGTCTTCACTTCTCGCTGTCTGTTCTTTTGTGATTCCACCTACACTCTCCCCCATGCAAGGAGTTCACTTTGGAATGTACAACATCAACCAAGTTTAATGTCCAAGGATTACTGCCACCCTACCACTTATAAATCATGTTCTCCTTAGCACTTTTTAAAGTAAGCAGCCAGTCAGAGGAACGGCAGACACATGCTGCCTCTTTTCTTGTAAGTTTTTTTCTTCTTCAAAAAGAGAAAAACTCGATAGAATATGCTCCTCAAACCACAAGGTAGGAAACACCAGTAGGTTAAGGAAGGAGAGTACAAGAATGCTTTCCATATGGAGAAAGGACAAGTAATTTTTCACTATTAGATATCTCTCCATTATTACTTTGATTTATGATATTACCTACTGATTCAAACTGATTCCCATTGTTTGAAGCCATTCTTTGTTAAAAAAAAAAGAGAAGAAAAGCAAAACTAGCAATTCCAATTGGGGAGAAAAACGTAAAAAATATTTTTTTCCAAATTGATAAAAAAAAAAGTTTTTAAATGAAACCGAAAGACTGCAGCTACTGTGGTTCTGATAAAACAATCCATTACAACAAAAACACTAGGTTATCAGACAGGGGATTATTATTATTATTATTATTTTAAAATAATAAATAAGTTAATAAGTTAATATTTTAATAATAATTTTAAACTAATTTATTGAACTGCCAAATGTGCTAATGCATTGAGGGATCATTTTGCAGGTCAAAGCAATATTGCAGGAAAAAATTCAAGGCAATTTGAATAATACTACACACTGAGAGAGTTGCAGACACTCGTATTTTCCAAAGGTGGAGCTGAATATAGTCTGCTTTCAAGAAAAACAGATTTTAAAACCATCTGGTCCTTGAATGATTTAGGATATGCGATTTCTTGGACCAGTAATTCTGAATATCAGAATATGTTACACATATTTTAATTCTCTGTCCTTACTAGCGCTCTATTTTTCCCAGTGCTTTTTATGTTTATGTCAGTACGAAAAAAATCCAATGGATTTATCACTTAATCGTTTCAGTATTACTACTATTATCAAGGCTCATACATCGGATTCATGACAGTACTAAAACCAATAACAACAAAACATTTAAAGTTGTTTAAAAACAACTACCTTTGTGACACACAGAAATATGGCGTTATTAATCAGGTGGTGATACAAACAGATGCTTGTGCATTATCATGACTAAAATAAAATTAAGATTTGGGAAATAGAAGTATTGTCAGCAAGATTTATGGAGGCACTTGACAGCAATCATCATCCCCTTCAGTCTGGATGACCCAGATTTGCTGTTATCTAAGCTCCACTCCCTGCGAGAAGCAGGGAGCCTTTTAAAGGCCGCAGAGTGGCATTGTGCCCAACAGGCTACAAAGCCAGTATCCGCAATTGATTTGTTATCAGACAATTTCCAGCGGATATTACGTAAGTCAGTCCACAGTTTCAGATTCTACAGTTGGTTTTGAGCTAGCTACTGTAGTTTAGTGTATATATCCCTGTTAAAGTACCTTATTTTTTCTCCCAGCACCTATGCTGTTCTATAAAGGACCCAACGGCACCGGTAGGGAGAAAGCGTTCCATTTGAACTCAATTGTTTTGCATCATCAATTCCAGAATCTCTGTAGAATCTATGCTTATGAATATGTGGTGGGAATTCTTACTTTTATTAGCTTCTATATCAAAAATCCATATTAATTTTTTTTCAAAGTTACATCATTCGAAAGAATATGTAAATTTCAGGAAGGTATCATTTACCACCACACATCAAAGAACATCAAGAAAAACATCAAGAACATCAACTTCAAATATCAAATATATATATTTTTTTCTTCCATATGTCACATATAATAGCTTTTTGGAAAGAAGACAAATTAATCTTTAATTTAAGATTAGTTTGATTTGGGTGCTACCTTGTCCTCGAAAAAAACAGTTTGCATTGAATTTAAACAATTAGAATACTGCTGATTAGAACAAGCTCTGTGAACATTCCATTCAATTTGTTTTCGATTGCCTCACGCTAGAATTCCAGTGATTCTGGCCGTTGGTCGACTAAGCCCAAAAACGATAGCATTCTATTGTCCATCCTATTATCAGTGTAATGCATCTTACAGACATACACGCGCAAGCACACTCACGCGCATACACACACACACACACACACACACACACAAGCACTCACATGCACAACACACACACACGTGGTTTCTGCCAATATATGAACTTTTATGTGTGGCAGTACCATTTTTGGGAGAAATAATTCCATGTTTCTGTCGCTGTAATTTATTAAATAAGGCAGCTTTATGAAAGTGGTGAGTCTGCATAGATCAAATCCAAGTCTAAATTCTGTGAGTTTATAGTGACCTAAATAACCCAATGTAATACAGGCAAAGGTAGAATAGACAGAATGTGGCCTGATATAACAATATAAAATGGCCTTCCTCAACATGACCTAAAAGCCAGAGAGAATCAAGTGGTCTAAGGCGATTATTAGATTCCGTTGTAAGTTTTGCTACCATTCTTGGCGTTAAATAAAATGTGTCAAGTAAAAAATTATTGTTCTCTTACTGCCAAATGTCACTGTGATTTTTTAAAAAGTGGAACTCGTAGAGCACTTGACCTTTCCCCCTGCATTTCCCCCTAATATATTCAACATACATGAAATAACTATTTTTCAAGCGCTTTTCTAGGAAGTTACTTAATAACAAAAAAAATCTCTTTCCTATTAAAAAAAGGTGCATACATTATATTTAAACACAGAAATTCACACTTCCACATTGCAAGCTACCAAAATCTTACTGATATATGCATATCTTATTTTCATTATTTATATAAACTAGTTATAAAACTAGTATAAACATCTTTGTAAATCTTTCCGAATATTTGTGTTTTTTAGAAATGACATATAGTTTGCAATACAATATAGAAACAAAGAAAAGATTAATAAAAATGTTGGGTGCTGTCCGTTCTGCAGAGCTTCAGCATGGAGGCAGGGAGGAAGTGGCTGTGGAATCAGTTTAGTGTTACTGTGGGTTTGTGCTACATGGATGCTGGCTGGCTGCGGTGACAAGCTGAAAAAACAATTTTACCCCTAGGAACCGTGACAAGAGCTTCACTTCAACTGCCTTTATGATGCCTGCCACTGAGTTAAACTTGCGGTTCAATGATTGCCTAGGGGAGCTGTGTTTGAGCAAGCGGGGCATTGGGAGTGCATTTCCAGGTCAGTAAAATACACCCAAACATGACCATCCCGATTCTGTCACTCATTTACTCAGCTTTTAAACCTAAACCTGTGCTAGACCGACTTGGTCATGACTCCGTTGGACCACGCTGTTTTGGCCAAGCATTATGATATCTACTGATTTCTTTTATAAATTATGATGCATGATGTAATAATTACATAATTACACTTTAAACATTCAAAAATTTCACACAGAAAGACCAGCCTGTTAAAAACAGAGTGGGGATGGTTTGCGTGTATTTGACTAACCAGGCAATTCACTGTCAATGCTCCATTTGCTTATAATTAGCTATGAAGTAAAAGGGCAGCAGTAAACTGCATTTTTGCACTTCACAGGTTTCAAACTAAAACTTGTATCGTGCAGAGAAAAAAACGTGAAAACAAGATTAATTTTCTATAAAAACAAACAAAGCTACTAGAGGAGTGATAAGGCTGTGGCAGGTACAGCAGGGGAGCCCTGCCCCATCTCTGATCACTGGAACAGACTGCATGTCTGCCTTCCTCAGCTCTTTCCTGCATTTGTTAGCAGACAGGAAGTTCATATTTCACTAGAATGACAGTCTGGGATTCCCCAAGGCCTAGTCCACCTATTGTTAGCCTAGAGAGCGAACCCCCGAAAAAGCATTGCTCTCCAGGCGACACATGGTTGGCTGCCCCTGCTCGATCCACACCCAGCCGCTTAGCATCCTTCCTCTGCAACAACACTGGGGCCGGAAAGCAGAGAGAAAGCCTTGACCACTAAACAAATGACACAGCTGCTTCTGGCTGGATGGGTGGGAGGAAAAGATTATTGGTCACACGACAGGCCATAAACCCCAGCAGACTAACAACAGTAGAGGGATCCAGAAAGAAAAAAATAATTTGGGAGCTAATCATCCAGCCAAGTGTTTATGGGAAGAATCTTTTTTAAAGGAAATAATGAACCATATTTTATGTAAAATCTATTTTGCCAATACCAATTTGAGCCCCAGTGAGTTAAACTGTTATATCAGTAGTGTGTCTTGTGCTATAAGAGTGTAGGATTATATTTCACCTCTCTCTGACCATTTTGAAGAGTGGCTAGTCAGCTTATGTGTGTGCTTATTTACTTAAATTTAATGTTATTTTGTTTCTTTCTTCTGTGATTATTTGAAACAAACAAATGAATCCTCCATGAATCCACAATAATATTTTAAATATTTAAATAAAAAAAATTGAACAAGGATTATTTGTTTATGCAGTATCTCATCTTTTACAAATCAAAAGCACTGCATGCAACTATGCTTTTTTTCATCTAAATAGTTTTTTTTACAAGAGGCAAAATTGCATAACACCAGCGTACAGAGCAGACTAACAGCTGTTATTAAATTAAATTACCAATATTAAATTACAATTGTAATTGTTACATTGCTTATTTGTTTGATGCTGGCTTACGACACACTTCCTTATACATTCAGCTGATCCGCTTCTCAAACAGCAACACAAAAACCGGGCCATAACAATACGCTAGTAACTAGCTGTCAGCTATAGGTCCACTGCAGCTGTTATTTAGCATACGAGGGGCAGCTTTGGACTATAGTCTGTAGACTGGCCTCTTGCTTACTTTGTTCATAATTGCTTAGTAAAAAGGCAAAAAGGTCTAACAAGAATGAGTCCAAGAATGATGGATTGCAACGTTTAATGGGAATTAGCTGCGCATTCTGTTTGATTCTGAAAATAAGTATATAGTGGTGCGCAGAAGATAACACGTACACCATTTCATCTTTTCAAATGAGCCTAGGGTTCATCAGATACGTCGCAGGGCATGAGCAATTGAGTTTGCAACCATAAACGATCAATCAACACATACCAGCTCATGATACAAATGCTAAACCTTTTATTTTTTTTTATTTCTAAATGTTTTTTTAATTTCAAATTTGAGCTTTCACTTTAGAAATTTTTTACCTACCGTTTATATAAAGTTTATAACTACTACTTAGGGTGTGGAGATGTAAATACCTTCTTTTCTCTCTGTGCAGAGGATGTAGAATTCCCATTCATTTTCTTAGAGCTGCAGGGGCACCCACCTGGCTCTGCGTCAAAATATCATTAATCTCCAAGAATGGTGTCCAATGGAGGGAAAAATCAAATTCTCATTTGCAAGGAAGAGGAAGGGGGAGTGAGTGCATGAGGAATCTGGGAACGCTAACCTCTAGGTGAACCCAGAACCTCTGATAGCTGCGCCATTAGTCTGAGAAACAGACATGAGGCAGATTACAACCACTGGGTTTGAATTTGTTCTATTCTGCTTTTTGTTATTGATGAAGATTCTGACTTCCAATTTATTTTTTTAAATTTTTTTTCTTGTCTTCTTTTCCTTTTAACCTTCAGAGGAACGGCATAATAAGATTTCCCTGGCTCATATATGCTAAACTGAGCAAAAGAGCTGCAAATTGGTTTAAATGAGAAAGGGGGGGAAATAGCTGGCAGGTCTGTTTTGCATCTGCCACTGCTGACTGTGATTAATCTAGATTTACACATTTTCTTTCAACTGCATATAAGGAAATACTGCATGCTGCACAGGGGCTACTGCTTGGTCATTTTACATCTGTTTGTCCTGTCAGAGAAGCCTTTGAAGTGTGCAAATACAGTCAAATATGATTTACACACTATCAGAAAAAAATCCTAAAAACCTGCTTTTACATTGATCCATCCCATTAAAATTTTTTTTATTGCTGTTTGGCAAAAATATCCAACGTTTACATATTCAACCTTTAACACCCTCTCACTTTTAAGTCGTGCATGAAAACAACAACAAAATTATTAGCAGTACATGCAGGTGCACTGGAGGTAAACCACATAGGTTTCTCTACTCCATTGACTTCAGTAATGCAATGAATGATCTCCATCTCAAGCCACGCTTGTTAGGATTCATGCATATTTTATTTCTCATTTTCTTTATTCTGCAGCCACCCACTGGGAAATAGAACTCTAGCAATCTCCCAGCCTGTTTTTTTTAAGAAAATCAGTAAAAATACTTTCATGGTGCTTTTTATTTCCTCAAGTTTAGATCACAGGGCAACATTGTTATACACATTGTAGATGCTTTTGACATCTTCAAATAAAGAGAAAGAGAACCTTAAATATGAATATATTTTAATCGTATGTAATAAAACTGCACTTAATCTACACAAAGTCAATGGAAATAAACAGACACAACATAGCCATCAATGAGACTGTTGTTAAGTAATAAATAACTCCAAATCCGTCCACTCATTGCAAAAAAAACTGTAGTTGTATGTTCATAAATAGTTGGTCTGATTGCTTTTTTAATCTCGAAGAGAAAGTAGTTGAATTTTGATCTATTTTCCCCGAAAGCAAAAACAGGGGTGCTGTGGGGGGTGGGAGTTGAGTTGAGAAATACCCCACAGTTGAAATAATGTCCAAGATCTTAGCCACCACTTTCTAAGTAAATAGTGCGAATGAACGGATGTGGCACATAAATAGGAAGAAAGAGGGAAGGAAAGCTGACAGGAAATGAAAGAGAGGAAAAGGAAGGAAAAACAAGGGGCAAAAAAATTACACCAGAAGTGGCACATTAGCCTTCAGGGAACAGTGTGAACTTTTGAACTTCTGCCACAACCTTGTGCCGAGCCTATGCCATGTCTAATAAGGGGTCTTTCTGAATTCATTATGGCGAAGAAAGAGTAGCGAGGGGAGAAAAGAAAGAGGAGGTGTCAGCATGGCATAAGTCATTCTCTGCACACAGAGTAGATGAATCTTACCTTCAGATACTCATTAAATCTATGCACGAATGCGCTCTGAAAATTTAACTGTTTTCTCCCAGAGAGGGTTGGAATGCAAAACTTGGGATAAGTGAATAAATGATGGGTAGTCACAAAATAATAAAAAAGGAAGAAAAAGCCACTTCTTAATGGTTGTTTTTTTTGCTACTTTAGACAACCAATGAGGTATGACCCTAACGTAATAAAAATGTGTTTTAGAAATTAACTCTTCCTCCCCCTTTTGTGTGTTACAAAATAAAAACAATACATTAAAAAATTTAAACTGTCAACAATCATGCTTGGGGTCGCTTCAATTTCTGAGTAAGTCAGCAACCACATGCATGGCAGACATGTTCAGAAGGCAAACCATGTCGAGCCATACTAT
Organism: Hiodon tergisus; assembly: GCA_025775045.1. Lineage (NCBI taxonomy): Eukaryota > Metazoa > Chordata > Actinopteri > Hiodontiformes > Hiodontidae > Hiodon > Hiodon tergisus. Next base: position 8,228 of record JAOVYW010019120.1, on the reverse strand, counting down.
TATTATAGAGTCTGATCTTAATTATTAAATAAATAAATAAAAATCAAATTTTGTTTCCGTTTCTTATAAAAGAAAGAAGAGAAGCTTTAAAGTTTAAAGTTAGATGAATTAAGATTAAGATCAAGATTTAGATAAATTTAGGCTTTGTAAATGCAATTTGGTACACTGCAAGATAACCAGTAGGGCATTGTCTCAAAATATACTGTAGCCTTTTCTCCAACAAGAAGACACTGGTTGCAATGTTTTATCATGGTTGTAACTTATTTATTTTTGGAAGCCATCACAGATAGTAAATGTCTTGCATTTTCCAACAAGTACACATTAATTTTAATTGTAATAAAACTTCAACTTCAAGTAATACAATTTATGACTTTAATTACCAGAGCTGTAAATACAGCTATTCCCTTCCTGTACACGCAGCACACAGCCGCAGTCAACTGTTATACGGTTATACTCGTCTTTTAAAGCATTATTTTACCATTTGGATTTAACTTGAATTTGGATATTTCCTTAAGGGGTTAAGTTGTCTTCTACATTTCAGTAAGGGGTGTCAGTCCTATCTCGTTATGAATGTGATGAATATACTTCAGAGTGAAATTGATCCTGCCAATATTTATACTAACGTATAAATATATATATATATATATATAAATATATATATAATATAACAGGCCAATAATCTATCAGGGTAAAAACGCAGAATTTTAAAAAAGGTAAGGCATTCTTAAAAACTAGGTTACAAAGTAGAAATGGGTGCTGGATACAATCAGAATGTTCATGTTACTATTTTTATTAATAATAATAATAATAATAATAATAATACGTATCATCTATAGCAAAAAAAAAACCTTTCTGTACATAATTTTAATTAATGTATTGAGATTATATAAATTGTGTGGAAGGATGTATTTTTGAATTTAACTAATAACTGTGACAAAACTGTGACAGTAAATGTACTTACAGTATATTTCCATTTGCTTAGTAACCATTGGACTTCTTTCTGTCATCCAAACCTTGGAAAGATATAGGTTTTTCAGTATGGCCACAGTCACTTTCCTGTCTGGAGAAACTCTATAGATGACCTCTGCGGTCACCATGTAGACATGGTTATACTCGTCAGAGTTCAGACAGGTCACTGGATGACCGACAGGAAACCCCTAGGTTAAAAGTTCACCAGCCAGAATCCTGAAAGCCAATATGGCCACCACCATTTATTTCAATTCACTTCAGAAGTCTCTCTTGGGAGAGTAGGCAAATTTGGTTAGCACCAACTGATGCAGATGGGCTCTCTTGCTTAGTGCAACAATATCCTCCAAACAAGCCACTTATGCTGTTGGGGGTCATACAAAGTGCAACTAGCATACACATCTCACTTTCCTTCTCTCTTAAATGCACTCTTCTAATGTCCGATTTATTTTGTTGTAAATTTATGTGTATGGTCCATCCAGAAATATGTAGGGAACTTTTGCAACTAAGAATGCACAGGAATTTTGTACAGGTCATTTACCAAGTAAAAACAATCACTTAAATCACAATTTTTTTGAGAATGGTTAAGTTCTATTCACAGAAGGTGTGAATGGAACTCAACCAGAGTAAGATATAGGCTTTTCTAAAAAGGCATGACTGCAACTAGCTAACATGTTACCACCAAGGTCCAGTAGCTAGATAACTGGATTATGTAGTATTTTAAAAGTTTCAGGACAAGTTTACAGTGTTTTTAATAAAATTATTAAAAATTACAGTATAAAAAATACCAAAAGTAATTGTACCTGTTAACATTGTTTTTTTAATTGTTTTTTATTTGTTTTGTTTTACTTCATTATAAGTAGTAGAAGTTACAAGAGGACAATGTAAAAGTTATTATCATATCAATAGATTGCATCAGTTGAAATATTTCCATACATTCGCATTTTAATAATTATCAATATTTATTATAAGAACAAATGTAAAAACTACCTCTCTTATTTTTCATTTTTTCCCTTTTCCTAATATTATTATATACAGATTATGATATATAGATTTTTTTAACAGAGTTGTTAGCTAAATTGCCTAATAGCAGTCAGTTAGTATGTAACAATTAAATTACTTACCGCAGTGTTAATATAAAACAAGACATGTGTAATATAAGTGCATGTAGTTATGACCTCAGTAAGTAAACATTCAATAGCAGTTTATGCGGAAATTCTAAATCAACTTTTCTCAATCTTAAGAGAAAGAAAAAACTGCCCAGGACTGAAATGCAATTGTGGAGGAAGATTGAGGAGGAATGGCTCAGCAAAACTAATTGATGTGAGATACTGTTACAATAGAGGAGCAGCCCTGCTTTTGTTTCTGTAAAGTTATCACATTCACGCCACATAAAAGGCCTGCACCATGTGCAGGCTCTGATACCCCGCAGATGTGATGTAACCCCTTTCCCAGCTAAACAGCCTCCCAAAGCAAGAAAGAGACTCATAAATCCACATGCCAAATTAAAGTGAGGAATCAGCAAGCAACCGAAAAACTGACCATTTTCAGTCCCGAAAAAGGCTTGGCACGTGACTTTCTTTTCAAAAAATGCATCTACAGTTACTTTTAAAAAAAAGAATTCATTGCTTTTAATTTTCCTTAAACATAATGTGTCACCATTATAGTCTTAGACATGCTTTTTGAGCTATGGACATAAAGATTTTAACACCAACAATATTCAATATTAACAATAATTATCTTAAACAAAATATAAATTACAATCGGTTATCATTTTTTAAATGCCCCCGAAAAGCAGTAGAAATGTAAAAGTAAAGCTACTTGGGCAACATGAGTAGGATAATTTATCATTTTCTTAATCCAGTCACTTCCAGACAGAATAATGTGCAACCCCCTCATTCAAATAACAAATAATAAAGATCTTATTTCAGTGTCACAATTATTCAAGGCAGTTTATAGGGGCTTCTTTATCCCATATAATTTATCGCATTTTTGATTACCTTTTTAATTTAAATGTAAATGCTGCATATCTTTTTTTAAAGGAATACTTGAAGGAAAAGTTTGCAAATCTAATGTCACTTTAGACAAATATGAATATAAATCAAATTTTCAAAGATATAAATTTCCCAGCACACTGCATCAATGTAAAACATATAATTAGTCAAGACTTTGGAAAAAAGAATCTTAATATGAACTTTATGGCATAGGAAACTAAAGCTGAAAGTTTAATTAGGCTCTGTACATGTGTGACATGAACGTAGTAATACCTTATACAATGGTCATATTGCAGGTCTTTAGTAAGTTCTAAGTAACAACATGGTGTTGGGGTGTATGATATAGTTTACAGGGTCCTTTGACACACCCCGTGTAGTCTCTTTCTTTGTCCATACTCTCTCCCTCTTTTTTGGGGAAATTTTCGAGTGCCAGTTGACAAATGGTGTCTAGACACCGTGCCAAGAGCGTTGAGGGTGATAGCAACGCCCTCACTTGCCCAGCAGAAAAATAAACATGCAAATTTTACCTTTTTAGCGATGAACTGTAAACTTGGCCTTCCCTTGGAACTCAGTGAGTAGCAGTTCTTCATACTTATAACCCCTCCTTTCCCACCCATACCAGCAATAACTGTCCTTCCTCTTCTCTCCCAACCCTCCCCTCTCTAATCTTTAACAAAACACTTGTTTTCTAAGGAACATGGCAATGGGGCACAGGCATCCAGACGAGGCAGGGATAAAGTGTGTGCATGGTCAGGTCACTTGTGCGGCTCTCGGGTGAAACTCAGTTCACATTAACATACAGACAGGCATCTGACAATGAAAGGTCCATCTGTTCCTGTCAACGATTACAAATCTTATGTCAACCACCTTTCTGAAGACAACAAGCCGATCCTCTTAGACCACTCAGAATAGAGAGAGGAGAGACACAGACAGTTAAATACGTTGTCGGTGATGACAGTATCCCTAGTTTAATATTGATTTAAAGTATAATCATCCTCTCCTGCAAGTCACTGTCATTTAAAATGTCGTAAAATAATATTGATCAATATTTATAAATATTATTCTAATTGGAGATCAATAGATTGATAGAGAGACAGACAAAGACAATAATAATATTGTGGATATTCCTTTTACTGTTGTGTTAACTTCACGCACTGCCCATATCCCCACACACAGACAGAGGAAATAATGAAAACTCCCTAATATAGAATGAACCACAAACTGTACTTTCTGGTCATTATCATCAACGTAGGGACAACAGACATATTTTCTTTATTTATCCCATGCAAATCTGCCATCCATACCCTAGCTGTTGTAGAACACATGGATAACGGATGGAAAAAAGCGCATAATAGGGGAAAAGGGAAGGCACAATGCTCAGTCATAATAATGAAACTGTAAATTTATTTTTTCTTCTATAGTGAATTCAGTTTCATCAGCAAGATCTAGGGTCCCCATCTCCCTCGCTTTTTTCTTTCCTCCTTCGCGCTTCCTCTGAAATTAAACACCCCCAGTGTTAAAGAGAACATATCTATCACTCACAGGATGGTGAACAGTAAATGAACTCTGAACTCTAGCTACCCTTTTCAGGGAGCAATTACCATAATGACTCAATATTTCCAGCACACATTAGAATTTATTTTATTTAAGGTGGAAAAATAGCAAATGGATAGGTTTGTTTGTTAGTCCCACGGTGGCATTGTTGAGTAAGTTTGGGCTAAAAGTGTGCACCATGTATTTATTCAACAAAGAAAGCTTCCCTGTGGGGACTCAGAATGCTGATATTGGTCCAGATCAGTGTGGCATTGTTAGTGTCATAGAACAGCAGGTGTTAAAAACCTGTGAAATAGAACTACACACAGGATCAAATCCCTGGATGGGTAAGGTGCTGTTGTATGCATGGCACTATCTAACTTTATTAATGAATTAAATGTGAAATTGTAAACTGTATATAATGGGGCCTGCTATGTAGATGAATACATTAAAACCTGACATGTGCTTTTTTAGGCAACCCCTGTCAAAACCAAGTACATAGATGGCATTGATTACACTCCAAACTGCTTCAATGCACTGTCACAGAACAGGGAAGTGTCTGGCAGAGATTACTATCACACTGAAGAAAGGCCACACATTTCTTGTGTCCATCACCTACCATGATTGCTAAATACAAACAGTGTAATAATTGGAGTTCACAAAAGAACTAGAAAGAATGTAACCTGAAGGTCACGGTACATGAAAATGAACTCAGAGTAAATGTGGAAAATGTTTTTCCTATGCACAAATACGGATTGGTAAAAAAAAAACCCACATTTTTTATAATTAATACATCAATTTGGTGAATAAATGAACAATCAATTAATATTATAATTATGTTTTTTTCATAATTTTTATGTTTTATTATCATTACTTTAGATTTTCTAGTAACTTGTATTATTACAAGCAGTATATTAGTCTAAGCAGAAAGGAGGACATTTTCTCTTGACCGATAGGAACAACTTATGTTGTTGAAAAAATAATATCATGATCTGTGAAATACAGAAGGAGAGCGATTCATTTCAAGGCAATAATAGAAAATAAAAAAACCACATCTTTAAAATTGCATTTGAATTTGCAAGAGTCAAATGTAGCAATAGAGAGTTGCTCATCGACGACTCTTCAATATTTAATTCTTAGGAGAGAAGAATTGATAAAACGGAAACAGATTCATAAATTTTTTGGTGTAGAGCTTTGGTATTGGAAGCTTTGATGCCCATTTGCTGTACGCTCAGGCACTGCCTACCTGTCTGAAGAGGTCACCTGTGTCCACACCCAGGTGAAGAAAAACTCTAAGTCCCTGGAGCCAGTGTCATAGGTTGTATCGATCGGTGCACCATGCCAGAGGGCCATGAAAATACAGATCAGAGGTCACCTATACTATAAGGTGAAAGGGGTGCATGTTTCAGACTATGTTTATGTTCCAGCCTGTTTACAGACTATGACGAAAGTTTAGTTCTTAATAATGGTGCTGTACATTATCACACCAAACTGGAAGCCCAAATCTTTAAAATAAAAAAGTATTCATTTTTGGCTTATTTATTATGAGTGGGACTCTTAAACACAATTAAAAAGGTGTGAGTCAACTTGAAAGGGTGCATTTTTTTTATTGGGCCATATTTCTCATTTCCTACAGAACCTAGTTTACTGACTTATGACAGTTGTAAAAAACTACAACTGAATCCGAGCCTTTGCACAATTCTTTACATGCATAATGTATTATGAACAGCTCACCCTGTAAACAAGAATTTTAAAGACTGAAATATTTCCAAGATTCCAAGAAACATTGAGACCACTACCCGTCATAATTGCACATTTAAGAACTCAGAACTTAAGAACTTAAATGTGCAATTAAACAGCTTCCATTGTTTTCTGGTAGATCTTAGCATTCTCCCTTTGTTGACTGTAAATCTGGTTTATATAACTAATGTGGTAGTTTTCTAACAGTTGCTTTACCAATTGTTTATTATCAATCTTACAGTTTGCATAAAATACCTTTGTGAGCTCCATATCTAGTTTACCAACATATCTAGTGTGTGAAACTCAGAAAATCAGAATAAGAAGTTGGTTGGCGCATGCCTTCAGGCCATAAGTAGTATAGAAGAGAGACAGTAGCAGTCCACATTCTGATTTACAACTGGGATTCACTAGAGGAACTCCATCTCGCATGAACAAAAACATAAGGGGACAAAGAATGTAGAAGCTGCCTCTCAACTATAGTGTTGAATTTCAAAACAAGTGAGCATGAGGGAGAAATGCAGGCTTGTTATTAATGAGTCCCAGCACAGTTCTATAATTATTCTGGTAGATAAAGATCACCAAGCTCCAAACTGACCCACCACTTCCATTTTGGGAACATCGTCAAGTCTGGCAAACATAGGGGAAAACGACGGGTGAACACACCATTTTAATTGTATGGACTAGATAGTAACATTTGCTCTCCCAAACACTTAGCACACCTACCCCAAGAACTGCAACCCCCACACCCCCGAACCCATAGTGCATCCGATAACATCAGAATGAACGGAAGCACGAAACAACTACTGGCAGGTGTAGTAGCTGCCATTTGTTTCCCTAATGAAGCAAGACCATTAGCCAGAGCGAGAGTGATAGCACTCTGAATGATGATTCCAATTGTCTTGCCAGAATCTCTCAGAAGAGTTAACAGGCCACAACTTTTATCCCCAATATCTGTCCACTGTGTTTCTCTCATACTTAGTCGTTCCTCTTTCCTGCCAACCCATTCCTCACCCACGCCTGTCATAAACTATACCACGCAATTATTTTTTCCCTGTTTCAAGCCTCTGTATCAGCATCACTTCTGTATTATAGAAAAATATTACAAAGTCATAAACACTTCAAATAATTAAAAGTAATTCATTCATAAATTGGTGCTTCTGAACTTTGACCGGAGGCCTGTGGGTGTGAGATAGAAGGCTTTCTGTATTGATTATGTATTGATCCAAGCCTGGATTAATGAGTCTCACTGCAGTTTCATACCCTAGTGAGGCAATGGACTCCACAGGCTTAGCAGAGAAAAATACAAGTCACGCTGCAACCAGGGCACAAATTCAGAAAAGCAATTGTTTCTCAAATGTCAATGAAAATGCCCCGTTTATCAGCTAAAATATTAAAAAACTTCTACCACTCATTGCAGGAATAATACCAGCATTCTGACTGCTTTGAAAGAATTTTCTGCACTTACATATTTGTAAAAAAAAAAAAAAAACCAGGACAGTTTTATCAGTTGTACTACAAAAAGCCCATCCCTGTGGGATTACAGCACATCTGCAGCACCTTCAACCACATATAATTCAGAGCTACGTGGCAAAGCCAGTCCTACGTTCATATGTGACTTAAGGTATCAAGTTGTTGCAGTACATTGAGAACAATTATTGAGTAAATTATTCATTCAATTATTGATTTATTGACGATCACAAAATATACTTAATTTTGTTGTTGTGCTGTTTTGGGAGTAGTTAGACATTCTGGTTTGTTAAATACAGTGATATTTATTAAGGCTACCCAAAAACAAACACTAACTGTAAAATGGTTCTCTTAAAATATTTTAAAATATTTCTTAATCTTGCAACACATATTTAACTGTGAATTTATATATGATTTATATATGATAAAACATTTCTTAGCGCTTAGTGCCTTTTTCACTAATCCTCACCACTAGAGAGAGCTCTACAACCCCTTTCAGCAGAAATCAAGTTTCATATAACAGACTCG
>JAOVYW010019103.1:15418-34182 GCA_025775045.1 Hiodon tergisus | reverse complement strand
CCCCCCCCCCCCCCCCTCCCTCTCTGATCTGATAATTTCTTTTTTGTACACAGTATCCCAGTATTTAGACTTGGCCTGTTTTAATTTGCAATTCCTACTATGTGCAATGAGAAACAACTCCAGTTGTTGTGTTTTGATAACGGTATGATTTTCTGGGTTTCCATTTGAAGACCGGACACAAAATCTGTACGAAGGGCTTGTTGTCTGATTTTGCACTTTCACGCACATCCTGCTAAGACAGCGGGCGTTTTTTGGGCTTGACTCTCCGTGACTAAAAACCTATGTCCTTTTCTTCAAAGTTTAAAATCAAAAGGAAGAGAACTCTCTGAAGTACAAAAGAGAAGCGAGCGATCCAATGAATATCGCCACTGAAGAAATTGTACCTCGAGGGTGTGTTCACGTGTTACATACAGGGATCACATTGTACAAGCGCCAAAACCGTAAACCTGTCAGCTATCATCAAACAGCGGAGGGAAAAAATATTAAATATTAAGGACCCATTGTTGCTTTATTCTGTCTTTTTTTCTGACAGTGAAACGAATGCAGGTGCTAACTGTGGGGATTGTCTGCTCTAACCCCTACAAAGCCACAGCTGTGTGAAACCCCCTGACCAGCAGAGTGGTGGCAGAAACAGAATGGTGCAGGAACTCTGCTTTACTCAATACCAGGAGTGATTCGGTTGGGGGTAAATACACGACTTGACTTTATTTGGAAAATAACTAACAACGGTCAAACTTTTGTGTGCTTGAATGGTCTTTGCATGTTAACGCAAGGCACATTTCTCTGTTCAACATTGAAGCCATTTGTGCTCTGTGAGATCTTACCGCGATACCAGTTTGGTGAACAGCAGCAACAACCAAAACAAGCTAATAGATTCAACGTACGGTGCATCAGTTTGGTTTATTCACATGAATGTTCCAGGTTAGTAAGTTCACACTCAGTAGAGCTCTTTGTGTAGCCCATCATGAACTTCAGCTCTTTGACCTATGACCCTGTGTGCCTTTGTTTTCACTTCAGTTCAAGGTTCTGGGACCTCCATTTCCTGAAACCATGGCCGGATTAAAAATGATAGCCCCCCCCCCAAAAAAAAAAAAAAAAGTAGATGAACCAATCAAAATATAAACCACTTTCTATTTTATGAGTGGCAAAAAAATCACATATCTCAAAATAATCAATTTAAGGAAATTGAACTATTGCTTTTTCTTTTTTAAATAACAATTTAAAATGACAGATTGCCTTATATTCACAGACTTCTGTCACAGAAAGCAAATGCAATTCGAGTGCAGTGACGTGGTTTTGAATGCGCTGTGGAAAAGGCTTTGATGCTCTAAGAGTGGTCATCCGAAAGAAAAAAGCAGGTCGAAAGGTTGTGGATTGACGGTGAATTCAGAAGGGCTGCCTCTCTCGTTTACTAATCACCTCTTCTTATGTTTGGTGACCGTGCCGGAAGTACGCCGATCCGTAATGGTTTCGTTTGCTCGGTTTTTATAGGTAGGCCATTCTAGCTTGTAAACGTTTTGACTACGCTGTGCTCGTAACTGCAACACACTACAATGTATTTTCTCTAACTTCAGGACGGATTAAAAACAAAGCCCTATCGTGCTCATCAAGATGAAATTTCCTTGCCAAGCCGTATCAAATGAGAGACAAACAATGTCTTGATTGATGAACGGATCAATGTTTGTCTGGGGCTCATTTTCAGTTTTCTTCGTAATTCTTCATTTCAATTAATCTGAAATGGAATCAAAACAATACCGTCAGCGCTGTCTGAATTCAATAATTTGTCTTTGTTGCTCATGTTTTACAAATGTTTACTGCTGAAATGGAATCAAAACAATACCGTCAGCGCTGTCTGAATTCAATAATTTGTCTTTGTTACTCATGTTTTACAAATGTTTACTGCCGAAATGCAGTAATTGAGGCTAAGGCTGGATCCAAATCAAAAACTTTTATGACCCATTAAATAAAAGTCGCATTTAATAAAATTGTATTTAAATGTATTTTCTGTTTTTAGTGAGTATCTTATTTCTTATGCTTATAAAATGAAAACGCTATTAAACACAGTTTTATTAAATGCGATTTGCAGGTTGTCAAAGTTTTGGTTTGGTGCCAGCCTAAAAGCGTCCTTGTCTTTTCATTTGGCTTGTGTATCATTTAATTTAAAATATACACTTTTTCGGTAACAAAGAAAAAAGAAACTGTCTTTTTAAACATCAAGCAAAGATTTTTTTAAAAACTTAATTAAATGTAATGCTATGAGAATACACCAATCCTATTATCTGTCAATGGGTTTGAGTGCTGCGTTTTTTATTTATTATTGTTATTTCTGAGTCAGGTCTGTGTACAGGTTATTCACTTTTGTTTTGATTGCTAAAATGCATCAATGTTTGATTACACAAAGAGATCCCCATTCTGTCAGGTTTCTGTGAGTGGTGAGATTTACTTTTAATCTTAGCTTTCAATCGCAACACATGAGATCTGTTTAAAATACATCAATTTGTGAAATGGGTTGCTGTTGATTTAAGGTACGACTTCGGTCCCCTTTCAGAAACTGGGCGCTGTTAGGAGGCGGGATATGTCTGCCGGCAGTTCAGGTTATGCATTTTTTCCCCCAAGGGTACACCAGAGAAGGGTATTGGAAATGAATCTGAAGCCTTCTGGTCACAAGTCCAGATCTATGACCACCGCTCCACTAGGGGATATTTATTTCAGTATATGAGGTCATTCAGTGTTTCTCCCTGAGGCACCTTGCCATCTTGGCACTTTCATTAGAATTTTAGGATTTTTAAATATAATTTTTTTCTTACACGCAACATACCACTGCTCTGATTCTCTCCCCCCGAAATTTCCTTTATAGGAACACTCTGAAGTTATTTTTAACTTAATAAAACGACTGACATGTTTTTATTTATTTATTTTTAATTTTCATCAAGGTGGTCACCAAGACATTTTGTTCTTGAATAATAACTTTTTCCCTATAGAGTGTATCTTTGTAATAGCTTTAGTTGTTAGTGTTTGTGTTTATGTAAATGCTCAAGTCTAAAATCAGTCTGTCATGTTAGGACAAAATGATTGGGCTCTCCCTCTCTCCCCCCCTCTCTCTCTCTCTTTCACTATATATATAAATGTAGTTCCATGAAAATGAATGAGCGTACAGTTCTCCAGTCCAGACATTTCAATCATTTTCCTAGACACAATATATTATGTATATTATAACTTGTTCTGCGGGCTCGACAGGACTGAATTTGTACCCCCGCTGAACCAATTAGCTGCCTGATTGTGTCAGAAATGAATCCCTTTTTGTGCTCACGAGCAGATGTGTTGCGGGTCTATCAAACTTGCATCAAACTGCAGCCATTAGCTGTGGGCTGGAGTCGAGATATCGCCGGTCTGAAGAACACTGATGTTTTCACTGGTGTGGTAAGGGTAGGGTTATGCGTAGCCACGCTGCGTTAATTAGCCCACACCGTTAACCTCGTATCGTGTGCAAGGGCCTCGTAAAGAGCTCGGCAGCAGTGAGGAAATGGGTGCTCAGTGCTGTGACAGCTGCTAACAGCAGCGTTATTTGGAAACCAGCAAAAACAATTTAGAGAAGCATGTTTTGCCGCGTGGTTTCCTTTGCATGCTAAGCGATGCAGTCATTCAGATTCAGTCAATTCAATGATAGTCTGTATTCTTAAAATAATTACCTTCAGATAATTCTGGAGGTGTGTTTGTGATAGTAAAAAGGTATGCGTTTCATAACTATAAGGCAGATACAGGGGAGAAAATTATTATTTTTTATTTTACTTCTATTTATGCACACACACACACACACACACACACGCACCTTCAGATTCGTTACATAGTGAAATTGGAACTTAGTCCAGTAACAGCCCAAAAATCCCTATTAATGAGGAGCTAATCTGTATACTCAAAGCTTAGCAAAATACACAACCCGCTGCAGAGCTTTCGATCGTGACTTATTTGAAAAGGAATTAATGCGTTTGATCGACACAACCTGCTCCACACCTTCAAAGAAAATGTTTATATTTCTAACAAATAAATCATTCATAAAAAACACTGAGAAGCATGGTCCCTCACTTTCTAGCAAAGATTCAGCTGTGAAAACCAAGGAGCTTTCAAAGAGAATACAGTTTTAGAAAGGGAAAATGTGAAAAGGAATAAACTCTGTAAAGATCATTTAAATGATACGATGCATATGGAAAAAGATTTCGTAGTCGGACAAAATTGAAACTTTTTGGTTTCATGTTTGGCTTGAAGCCGGCACAGCACCCAGTCAACGTAATTCTCACTGCAAACCTCTTCCTTAGCAGAACGATGACCCATAGCACAAGGCTGAAGCTACACTAAAGTGGGTTAAGAAAAACAAAGTGAATGTCCCTGAGTGGCCCAGTCAGTGGATGCACTTGATAATCTATGGTAAGCCTTTGGCCCTTAAGTAAACCCATGACAACCTCCGAGCTGGAGTGAGAAGTTAGAGGTGCATGCTGGCAAACGTTCTCCCACCTTTGTGTTTTACTAGCTCTCATCCATGTCCATTGCCCCATAAGAGTGTCTGTTTATACAATCTTTATTTATATAACGTTCATGAATATAATGTTCATCCTCTCACTTTAAGAAAATGCATAAAGTCATTTAGTAGTTATGCATCGCTGGGAGGGAGTAAATACGATGGCTGGGAACTGTGTGTATACTGTGCGTGACAATGAGTTTGTGTTATGCGTGCGTGTGTGTGTGTATGCATGGTAATATTATTGAAACAGCATTGCCCTGTTTAAGCAGGTTAAATTGGAGAAAACCCCCTGATCTGTGTTTCCCCTTTCGGAAAAAAAAAAGACACCAAAGAACTTTGCTATCTGTTTCAGGTGTCTCCTTGTCATTGGTTAATATCCCTTGCTGTCTTTGAGGCTGCGAGTCTCAGAAAATCTAAATCATTTAGGTCATGAATTCTATTTATTTATTTATTTTGCAGACAAAACAGGAGATGAAACGTAACCAGAAAGAGACAAGTCTATCATTCAGTGATCGGAGCCTTTGATTTTACTTTTAAGCAGTAGGGCTTTAAAAGTTCATGTCTAGTTGGAACTGATTAAGTCATATGTGTTTCCATTTAAACAAACATTACCTTCATCGCAAAAGTAAAGCAAGCAAACTTTGATCATGGTTAAATGAGTTCCTTCGAGATTAAACCCAACTCTCACATTGTGCTTGCAGCCGCACGCGTGCACACCCCCCGCCCGGCAATCAGAAGGCGCGGATGGGAGCTAATCAAACAGAATGTGAGGTTAATGCTGAGATCTGTGGCCTGATGCTGCTGTTCTCAAACTCAAAGTGAGCGCCATCAGCTTGCTTTTCAGACTGGAGAGGAACATCTATTTGATACAGATTGATCCCTGAGGTTTTTTTTTCTCTCCATTTTTCGGTTTAAAGATAGACTGTCAAAAAAAAAAATTGAATGAGCATTTTTTTTATTTCCTATCAGACCCAAAAGATTTACAGCTTAAGTGTCCCAGTTTTGAAGTCAAGACACCAGAAAGTGCTTTTCCCCTTGTGTTCACAGCTGGCCGACGGTCTGTAGAAGCAGTTATAATTCATCTTAAGGGAAGGTATCTCTTTCAATCGCCTCAGTGTAGACTTTTCTGTAGACCGTTCTTTTCTGGGTTTCTTTTTTTTTAAATACCAGCAGTCAGTGATATATTAAACACAACAATGACACCTATATTTTAGAATGCATATTGACCCAAGGGTCAGTGGTCGATGGGTAACACAAACCATTCCACCAATGGCATTATTCGATGCCTTTTAAGGAATGTGTACAGGGAAACATTATTTAAAAATCAATCCCCCCCCCCATGCACTCCTTTAAGGAATATGGAGTCCCTGACACTGGCACCAGGACATTCGCGATGACCCAGACTAAACACGGGATAATATGTCTATTGTAAGAATACATATAATTTCAAAGGTTTTTACACATTTACACAAGACATTTCAGGCCTTCCTCACTGTATGGCTTTAGTGAGACGGTCTAGCTTATTATACACACATGTCCAAATGTCACAGTAATCATAATTCATTTTCACAATCAGGAGAAAATATCAACAGCGTGTCTATGTATACATGTATTGTGTGTAAGCAGACATATACATATTGTGTGTGTGTATGCGTGCATATACACATATATACGTATATGTAGTGTATGTATTGTTTAATTCTGTTTATTTCTATACAACCTACTCGTTGCTGTAAAATCCTGATCTACCCTCAGAACTTGCCACACATGGACAGGCTTGTATCCAGCTGCCCCGGTGAGTGGATTAACCGGTGACCCGCAGAGCCGGCAGCAGACCTGCTCCTCAGTGAACCCACTGGAGATCCCTCCACAGCTCCGCCCTCCCAGACACAATTAATGATCGTGTTCTTCTGGGAGTCTTACTTCAGCCTTTGCCATATTGATCGATGATGTTGGGTTTCGGAGTTAAAATCAACCATTTAAAAAAGGTCACCAGCTCGCACTCAGGAATTTCTTCATTTTTAATGTCACCGGACACAGTTCAGTGGGATTATACTCATGCCTTTCCGTCTATTGTACTATTCCTTCTTATTTTTTTCACAATTCTAATATTTCAGAGTTATTGTGTTGAAATTTAGCCAATCGTCTCAGGAATATTATGTATAGAATTGGCTTTCATATTGATTACTTAATTAATTAATTATGAATAAATATCAATAATTTTCTATCAAACACGGCCCCAGTGAGCAGAGGACATTTGACTCGCCAAGGAGTCCAAGCATGGCTTGTTTCAGGAGGCCGAGAACAGCAGCAGCAGCTGAGAGGTCCTGCTACTGATGGAAATTCAGCAATAGTTTTAATACAAGTTCCCTTTTATGGCAAGCCACTGGATCAGTCCAAGAACACATTTATTAGCACCGGCGGGCCATAGTAAACAGGAACATAAATCAGGTATAAAGCCTTAACCAACAGAAGCGTTTTGGGCCGACTGAATAAAAGACAAACTAAGAATAAATAAAAGACAAACCATGGAATAAATAAAAAACAGTGGCAATGACACCCGTCTGATGTCATACATCATTTGAGCTATAGATGTCGGAAATCGTGTTCCGATGGAGGTGTCGCCGCGGTAACAGCGTGCCGGTAAACAAACGACGCCTCTCTGTGATCCATCCCCACAGCTGAGGGTCACCCTGTGCTGGGTTTGTCAGCTCAAGGGCATGACAAGATCGGGCCCCCACCCTCGACCCTGGCCCCTCGCCCCTCGGGCCTCCGGTGGCATGTTCAAGGGTGACGAGGGTTTCCTCCAGGGTGAAAAATTAGAAAGGCGAGAATATATAAATAAAACTTGCCCGTCACCCTGTTAAAGGCCATAAACTGGGTGTGTCCGTGGCTCAAAGCGTCAAATGAAATGTTTCTTTCCTTGGCAGTTTCATTTACAGATGTTTTTGTTTTTGTTTTTTCTCGATAGGTTAATATTAAACCCCTGCTGCAGTCAGATAAATGAACAAAAGCACTCACTAGGTTTTGGTCTTGTTTCAGAGAAGTTCTCCATGGAGCCTTTTAAGTGTAACGGTCATGGTACTGCAATAAAATGTTACACAATATGAATCTAACGATACAAGGAGGACACCTTTTATCCCCTTGGTAGCAGCAGCTTTTCAATGGCTAAACTCCTGGGATTTCTGACGTTACAGACAATAGAATGTCAATAAAATGCCGGGTGTTTGATTTATACTGTGAATATTACAGCTTGTATACTTCAGAAGTATTGTGCGATCAGACATGATGATTACTGAACCCTGGGACTGCGTTGGTATGTATTCACACACGAGAAGAGGTCAAGGTACGGTCAGCAGCGTGGTTTGGGATGGGTTCTGTTGCAGTCAGTTCCATTATGTGACTCTTCTGTTATTATCGTGTTATCGGATTATTCTGGTCCTGCGTGCAGATGGCTGAAAAGATAGATGAAAAGATAAAAACATGATTTAATGAATCAGTCTAATGGACCGTGTCCATTTGCACAGTACTTTAATTTTATACTGTCGCCCCACTCGCGGTTAATGAAGAGCTTATAAAAGATCACGAGGAACTGTAGGGCGACCGCGCACGTGCGCCCCCCCACACATGCGCGTTGGTGTTTTAGTGTTTCCCACTTGCATTCTGGTCGAGAACAATTGACTCGCGAAACGTTTACTATGGGCTGAGCAGAAGCTGTTTAGCTCCCAGCGTTTCACAGGGAAAAAAAAGAAAAAAGAATTACAATAATAATAATTTTTCTGTGTATCTCATTTTACTAAAAGGAAGAGTAAAATTACGAAGTGAAACAGGTTAAGCACAGAGTCTGATGTGCCTTCAGCCAAGACATAATGAGGAACAATATAAGTTCAATATGTACTAATTTTGTCATAGAGGATTTCTCTTTTTTCATGTTTTAATGGCTTTTAATATAATTTTTTGCAAGTCTATTTATTTTAGCAGCAACAAAACGGTGTTCAGATAATGCACTTCCATAGCCTTGACCAGGGGCTACATTGCAAAATAAAAGAAAACTGGGGGGGGAAATATATCAGAGTGCTTGGAAAATAAACAGAAGTAAATGTTTTGTAACTTCCAAGGAGAAGACATTACATTGAGAAAACAGTTTTTAAACCAGAGCAATTATTTATGCCTGATTAGGGTGGCTACTTTGCAATCCTTAGAACTTTGTATATTTAATTAAAATAACCTTTTAATAAGCTTTTTATGTGTCAATTATCAACTTTCATTGATTTTTAACAATTAAATAACAATGCGGATTGACACAAGTTCACACAGAGGCACCATACACCCTGGAATTGGAACTGCAAGGGAAAACAGAAATGCCCATACATCATATTTTCAGATGACCTCATTTCCTTATCTCGCACGACCAATAAAGAGACAGCAATGGCCGCATGAAAATTGTAAACGGTGTTCATGCCCGAAACAAATCTGAGATCTGAGACAGACCTGGGGTGACAGTGTTTTCTGTAACGTCGTTTCTCTTGGATGTACTTTTGTACAGAGGTCAGAGAATCAGAGGAGCATTTTAATTCTGCACGCGTCGCGTATTCCGTTATGTCATTTTCCTGGAGTTCTCCCGAGTCCCTCGGTGGTCAGGGAATCATATTCTAGTTTCCACATTTGGAACTGGGTTTTCTGCTGTTTTCGATGCCCTCTGGAAAATGCAATCTGTTCAGCGTTTTGTGACGAATTCTGTTTGTGAAAATGCGCTATAACAAATACAATTCGATTGATTGAATTTCATTGCTGGGAAAAGGCTTTCCTTCACCTGAATTGCAAAATAAAATATCAAACCAGCAAGGTCATGTAACCTTCAGACAGCATCAAGTGAATCAAAAAGAAACAAGAGCCATCACTGATCAAACTAAACCCAAGCTTGTGTACATGGACCCATTATTTTGCTCTTTTGTATATCATATTTACAGCATATAATGCTTTATGATATTTATACATATAGAGGATATAAATATCTCCTTCTTTAGCGAGAGCGAGAGCGAGAGATCAACACTTCATAATTCTAATTAGACATTAGTGATGAGCTAATTAAATGTTTTTTTTAATGACACATGAAAACAACCTAACAGGCATCACATTGAAGGATGCAAAATGGCAATAAAAACAAAATGTGGCTGCAGACGAGCAAATACGAGAACAGCCCGCCGGTTTGGCGCTTATTCGGTGTGTTACCAGGAATGCGTGGCATACACTACTTGAGCAGATTTGGAAAAGTGCACGCTCGGCCCCCAGCGCGAGCGGCGCTGAGCGCGCTCCGTCAGGGGAATTATGGAGCGCGGCGGATTAGCGGCCCTGCACAGAAAGACGCTGAACCAGCGGCCCGGGCCGGCCATGTGAGATCAGGACTTGGGTTAGCATGAAGGCTCCATCGTGGATCAGTGGCAGGGGAAACGAGGGGTGGCGCTTGAGCGATTTCTGCTTTATCTTCCTCCCCTCTTTTTCCTGCAAAGCTCACCGCTTTGTCCCATCTGTGTGCCCTGCGTTTGTGGAAGCCCGGGCCACGGAGGTAGATTTGATGTCTCCCCCCTCCCAGCCCTTCCCACGTGTCACCAGGCATACACTCGGGCTGAAACGATTAGCTTAGCCGTTGCGCTGAGGTTCCCAACCACCGCACATTTCTGCAGATCCTTCTTATTCCCCGGCTGGTTTTCCCTCATATCAGCCCAGTACTCACAGGTACATCAGCAGGTTCTTTGAAGTGGGAAAAAAACCCAACCAGAATCTATCAGGTTCCTTTTTAGAATGTCTTTCTGTGAAGAATTGATATTCTAATTTACATCTCAGTGTCATATTGCTCGTGTGAAGAACGGGCCGTGATGCCGAAAACATAGAGATGCCTTTACTTTGTTTTTAGGAAGTTTATCTGTAGACTACATGACTTTTGAAATGCAAAAATGCATTGTTATATGAACTGCCGGATATGCGGTCTACCTGGTTCAGTGTACTGTGTGAAAACCCAATTATAATGGCTGACCCTAATGGTAATTCATTTGTTATGTGTTTCTTTTTGTTATTCAACAACATTGGTTTAATTCCATTAACTTTAAAATTCTGCATACATAATAGTCTGAATTTTTTAAAGCTACATACTGACACACACAGTGTTGTTTTTAATTAAACTATTAGTAGGTATTAAGTTTCTAAAATAAATTGATACGGTCAAGTGCAAAGGGTAATTACAATCTACCATTGCACTGTTGATTAAAACCAGCCAGGGTACTTCAATTCACGTTAAAAATTTGTGACAGAATTGCAAAAACGGATTGGCTTTGACACAGAAGCTGACTGCACTCCACTATCACTGACCTGTGAAAAGTCTCAACTGGGGCTAATTTAGCTTCCCCTTGAGGGGCCCGATCGATGAATAACATCTCCACGTTTTTATGTGTGAGCTGGTGTTCTACCTCGAACACAGCTTCTCTTCTGCACTTACAAAAAAATAAAAAAATAAAAACCCTGGACACAAACTCAATCATCGCGGAGAAAAAAAGGTAATTAAGTCTGACAGCCAATGTCACATAAAACATCGCTTACATGCGCTGCCGGTTCACGTTTTGCCGCGTGTTATTCGGAGGTCTTCTTTGATTGACACGCAGGCTCATGACTACCTTTGACATTTAATACATAAATAAAGCTATTGCTTAAAACGAGAACGGCGATATCCACTGTTCATGATTAGCGTTTTGCTTTCTGAAGAAAAAAACAATTTTACGCGCTGGTCTAAAGCTGCTGGTCTTCTGAGGGTTGACTTTCCGTGTGAGTAAGTTATATGGAGGACGCGTTTATGGAGTCTGTCGACGGACTGAATTCCTCCGACACTTCGTTATCGCTGGTTTTAGCCCCCGAAACTCTTTCCATCTAATGAGATGACAGTAATTCTTTTAAAATTTAGGGATGTTTCAGATGCACCTCTCGTAATCCTGTCAACTCTCGTTCATCAGACAGGGTTGTTAGGTTTCGCCCTTAATCTTCTATGTCGGGCTCTGTGGTTATTTCGTTCACTTCAGTAAACAGCCTTTAAACTTGGCCTACTTCCTGAACTAAGAATACTCGAAATTATCGGAAGGTAGTGTTGAGAAATCACATTTATAAATTCTAGTCTGCATTTAATAAGACACCTTAAGCCTGGCCCATATGACAGCTGATATAGAACTTTCCTTTTGCTAAGTTTGCTAAGATCCAGAGGGTAAATAAAGAAAGCTGTAATGTAGTATGAAATATAATAAACTATAAATAACTGCATTCAACCTTATAGAAAAAAAAGTGTCTCTATTTCATTAAATTAGTTAATATGAACATTGTAAACATCATTTGACGTCCATATATAGGCAGGTGTCGTGCTCAGGTTTGTATGGCAAACATACAGGCTACCTGTAAACAAAGGGTTAAATATTCAGCTTAGTCTAATTTCAATTGCAATTGTATGACATGCTGTTTGTTCAGCTATAAAAGAAAAGAAAAGAAAAGGAAAAAGTTCCCCTATGAGATTTCCTTATGGGACTTTTTTTGCGATATGCATTAATTTAGAATATCTGGGTCTGAGGCGGCTGCTTAATGGCTTCTTTGTTTAGTTTTTTGTCTGCAACTCAACATTTGCCTTCAAGTACAAGACAAGACTGGCAACTGTGGTTAACGCCTACCTTCCACACATGTGGCATGCCTAACACGAAAGTGACAGCTACATATTTACTTTATAGGTTAGTTTGTCATAACGGCACCTCATTATATGCCCGATAGCTAAAAATTATGTTCCATTTGTGTTGCTTCTGAAATCATTGCCATCCTCCGGAGGTTGAATTCAACTTTTTGGCCTCCTGTCCATTCGTAACTGTTCACGGTTATCCCATTGCTTTTGATTTTAACATTCAAGTCTGTGGAAGATGAACAGTGAATGAGCATGGCTTGCTCATGGCCCAAGCAAACAGAAAAGAATCCTTTGTAGTCGCAAAAATCAAACTCATCCATTATGGATTTCCGATTAATTTTGCCTGACGGAGTCAATAACCTCAAAGGATGCTGGTGAGCGCTGAAGTCAAGGTCGGAGTCGTTTTGAATATTTTGTTGCCGTCTTTTATGTTTTGAAAGAAAAAAAGAGAACTTCAAACTGTGCATATTTTGAATGAGTTCATTAGCATCACAGCGCAGTGCTGACTGATGGATAACTGCCCCTTTAATCCGTACACGGATTAACAGGACGGCACATCAGTGGGGAGCAGTTAAAAAAATTATACATCCTGTTTCTATGTGTATTAGCTGTTTAATATATTATTACTTTATATTGTACTTTTTAAAAAAAAACTGCTCTTTAAGTATTGCACATGCCTTGTCTGCTGGAGAGTCTATATGGCATGGATTAGAGAATCTTTAATAAGCCTTTCAATGTGCCGTTTAAGATAAAATTTGATAACACATGGTCAATTAAGCAAGAGTAAAAGCAGAGCAAAACCATCAGCAAATATTGTCCTGTTTCCCGTGTGCCCTCATCTTTCTCCGGTCGACACTATTTCAAAATAAATAAACATTTACTATTGTTACTGGAGCAAGTAGCGGTGCCGAAGGTTACAGAAATCAACCAATCAGCTCTAACAGCTAAAACAGATCAATTCATTCATTCATTAATAATAATAACTTTATCCGAATGCGGTTTATCCGGTTAAATCCGAATGCGTTTGTGGGAAGTTGTTGTCCTAGGCTTGCTTTGCCTTCATTTAACAGCTCACTTGAATTTCATCACTCCATCACGACCTCAAAATGAGCAAGGTCGAACACCGTCCCCGTCGGACAAGCCAGCAGCTACCCAAGCGTGAACGACGTTGGCTTTACCTCGCTGTCAGGTATCCACGATGCTCGCGTTGTTGCAATTCTTTTTTTTTTGTTTTCCTGCATAATGTGTTCCTGTGCTGAAAAGCTGCTGGCATTCTAAGGTGGACCAAACCTTCTCCCTGATAAAGAGAATAATGCGCATGGTGTAAATTTAAGGACCTCATCATTCTTTGCCTCAGCATCCCTGAAAACCCGCTGTCCCGATTTTATGTTTAACGAAGCAAACTCAACGTAGAAAGATTTAGCTCTTTGGATGACATTGACCTAGGGCGGGCTGACGTATGACTCAACTAGGTGTGAGAAATGACTCATTAGAGCACAGGAATAATGTGAAAAATGTCCCCAAATGCACACCGTATTACTTGACTCGAGATGGAAGTAACATATGTACTAATTCCGTACTGAATATAAAGACAAGTTAAAATGTATGGATGTCAGAAGGGAAAAACAGCTTATAGGGGCTTCAGCATTAAAATGGCGTGGGCAGTGGGAAGTTTAGACATTAATAGATTGGAATCATTACCCTTCAAATATATCGAAATCGAATTTGATTAGTCCATTAAATTGTCTCCGTTCGTTCATTCAATTCATTTTTGTAATTAATAAATTTTTAAAAAATACGATTTGTATTAACGATTTGTATTTGTTTATTTTGTATAAACAATTGAGTGAATCTTCTATATATGCAAATGTACATGCTAGAAATAATATAACAATATAAAGTGTAAATATAATTTGAAAAAACGATTTTAAAAAGAAAATCCTTGAAAGAACATACCAAAGAAAATATCAATATAAGCTGTCGATGTTGTTAGCGTTAGCTATCTATTTAGCTATTTCTATAAACAGTTTTATTATCGTGTGAATGACAAAGTGAATGCAAACCATTCTGTATGTATTCACTAGCCTATATAAGCTAAATGGTTAACTAAATTATCACTTTGTCAACCCTCAGATCACACTTTACATTACTGTATTTATTTTGTATTAGAATAAATAAGACGCTTAACAAAAAAGCAGAAAATTTATTGAAATACATGCTATTAGCATTTATAATTGTTTTTTTTTTTTTTTTTTTTTGAGGTAAACGATGGATGAGGCTCTCACGAGAGTCGATCTGTAAAAGCCAGCACCCAAACCCAAACCTAAGGTCCCACATGCTTATGTCGAGGCAGAACCTCTTACAGGGAAAAAACGATGTAAACCAGCCGCAGTCGTTTACCACCCAGCGTCATGTTAAACTTTACCCGAAAGTCGTGGGCGGCTCACCTTTGATACCAATCTCGAGGGCCTATCACTGAAGCTGCACAAATATGCCACCACCATATAACCGGAGATTAATGGGGGTCCCTCATTGTGATGACATGTCTTGGCTTGTCTTGGCTTGTCTTGGGAAAGTACAGCACTGGGGCTACGCTGGCTGTCATGGCACAATCATCTGGGTTGGATAGGCAGGATTTTAGACAAGAAATCTCAGGCTAGCTGTTGGAGAAAAAAACTGAACTTGACAGAGTAAAGGAGCTCTTTAGGCCCTTGTCACTGTTAATGGTGACAAGGATCTAGACGATGAAGGGGCTACCTGCGTGGTCTTCTGGGAATTTCTAAGAGGGATACCTGAGACGACTTTAATAAGAGTGCCTGATTCTTAACTATATGTAAAGGGGTTATACTGTATCATGACTATTAAAGGTAAAAAAGTTTAATTTGTCAGCAGAAAATAAATAGCCAAAAATAAAATTATATATACTAATATAAATTAAAAACGTTTACTCTGGTACCAAGGCACAGATAATTGCACCCTCTGCAGGTGTAAAACCGGTCAATCTGTGTCCATCCCTTAGGTGAGTTTTCACTCAAGGAACGAAGCAATTTCTCCAAAGCGTTGTATACGATCTTTTGCTTGTTTTTTTTATTTTATTTAATCCATCCATACACAGGATATTTGGAGCGACATGCTGGGATGCCACACAGCAATTCTGCGTCGTTGAGTACTTCAAGGCCAGAGGCGACTGCCCTTACGGACACTGAACAGGCGCTCCATGGGGAGAGAAAAAAACAGGCCTATCGCTTCAGCAGCTTAGAGTTGGAGTTCCGACGGTCATTGGGACAGACACTTCCACATCTGTCACAATCCTCTCGCTCATCCTCTTTGTATCCATCCCAAAACAGTGGGGCACCATGGAGACGTCTCTCCTGTATTTTATCCCACCTATCATGGTTCATAAGAAATAGACGTTTCAGAGAAACAGTTGGGTAGGTCCAGGGTCAGACTCACATGACAAGCTCCAGGTGGCTTGGATGGGAGGAAAAACAATGTGACGCCTGCTTGGGGCATCTGTCAGCAATTGGACATCTCACACACATCACTGGCCTGAACGAAATGATCCCAGATGCACCCCACACCGGACTTGCGTTTCATTCCCCCAGACTCTACGGCATCAGGTTCTGGCCAATAAATTCGCAACACCCCCCCCCCCCCCCGTTCCCCTCGTCTCCGGGGCGTCTCACAAATGTCGATTACTTCCTCCTGGTGGCTTTGCTCACATCTACACAGTGATTGACAGGTCCGGGGGCCGTCGCGGACGGCGGGCTCCCTGGACTTTGTCGTGATTGACACCACATGCTGTCATGACCGAAGGAAAAGGGGGAATAGCGTAACTCTGCCTCAGGTGCGTGCACCAGGGTCAGGTACATCAAGAAGTAACCAAAGTCATCACACGCCGTCACCTGTTAGAAGTCTATATGGCTACCAAACATTTCTAAGGGGGCATTTCCGCCTCCTGTATGTCGGATTTGTAACTGTTTGAATTACAGTAACTGAGCACTCATCCATGCCGAGGGTTTACAGGATAAACACTGTAAACTGCGCACAACGGCGTTGGACGAGATCCCGAAAAACGCGTGCGCCAGGCTGATTCGCACGACTGAGACTAATCTGTTTGTTTGGCACACGTCTGATTGCCATTACTGCCCAATTAACACTGCGTGAGCAGCTGATCCCGGACGCACGGCGGCAGATAACCATCACACTGTGTGACTGGCCCGTCTCCTTCAGATGACTGAGTGCTCGTTCTCCAAGTGGAAATGAGAAAAGTAAAACACCACTCAACTTCAAAGTGTCGCCTCATTATCAGATTAGATGAACTTAGCGACATGTTATGAAAATGAGTTTCACAGAATGCCTGAGGCAACAAAATCATTTCTGAAGTGTATTTAATTTCTTAGCCGTTCTAAAAGAGGGAAAGAAAGTTTAAATATTGTGTAATTTTGCTAGGCTAAGGCTTATGCCCTTTTAACACAATTTATTTATGTTTTGAGGAACTAGTAGCATCATCAATTGTCGCATTCAAAATGACATATTTGGTCCTCTGTCAGAAAAAAAACCTTATTACTTGTTGAATGTTTGTACAGACATTGGGTCTCCAGTTTTGCCTCCCTTCTCAATTCACTTCCTGAACACAACGCCCCATCACCTGTCACGCTTCCAAGTGTCCGTCTGCACCCTCCCCCGCACCTTTTCCCACAATCAGGCTCCTATCCTCCTCGACCTCCCCTCGCCGACTCCGACAACTCTCGCCAAAACCCGGCGTTTGCCTGCTGGCTCCGGCCCCCTCTCTCACCCTCCACGAGTCTCTCTCTGCTAACCGTCTTCCCCTGTTGCGTTTCATTATCTCCGAAGCTCCGTCACCTCGTTCCGTGCCTTCCGACGCCCTCAGCGCCTCTGTTGTTGGAGCACAGAGGCCTGTCTCTTGTCTGTATCTCTCTTCGGATACGCAGCAGCTGTTTTTCTCAGAACAATTGCCTCGGACCCCATACAGTCTGATTACAGCTTCAGAACCCTTCTATCCAGGTCAGGATCACTTTTCTCAGTTTACAATCTGTATTATATCCTTCAGTTTTATATTTGCTGTTATAATTATTATTAGTTCTTTACTAATGGAAACCCAACTCAATCTTTTCTTTCTGTCCTCTAAAACACAGGCCTCAATCTCTTCTTTCGGTTTTCTAACACACAGGCCTCTTCAAAGGTGTCTTTCTTAAATTTAATTATTTTACCATTTACCAGTTTACAAAGTTCCACATCTACTAAGGCAATTTGGGTAGTGAACCTGGTTATGAACAAGCAACCGGCTGATCACAGCTCCAGGATATTGCCCGACCGCATCATCGTCCGACCAAGACATCCATGTCCCAGGATGGCTTAACCCCGTTCCCCTCCCGAACCTTGGTTCTCACCGAGAGCAAGTTCGACCTTATAGAGACGCCTTGCCAGTAAGCCAGCAGATACCTTTTCTTTGAGCTGAAGTCATTGGAATCCAGGTCTTTGGTGACTTGTCTAATCCAACTATAACTGCCTGTTATGTCGTCCGCGGTTTTCTTCAGCACTGGCTTCCCTGTGGAGGACTAAACTGCTGTGTCCTTTTCCATAAGGGAACCCTCACTCATCGTTTGATACCTTGTAATGTATTCTAACCACTCATGTCTCAGCAGTACAAGTTGATTTTGCAAGTATGTAACTGTTAGAAAAGATTGTGGTGAAGCGCTGAATAATTTTACCATAATATTTTGTCTTTTATAACCAAGTTTGTAATGGTGTGTATTGTATGGTTTTCAATACAACGCTACAGTACATGGATCTAAAAGAATTAAAAATCATCCAGAATTATTGTGCGGTTCACGACTATACAGAACATCAATATAAACTTCATGGGCATACAATGCAGTAGGTGCTGCAGGGTTTCCCTGGATGCTTGCTACTAATGCCTGTTGCCATGCAATTCTCAGTTCAGATGCAAGTGGCCCTGGATTAAAGTGTCTAATGAATAAATAACTGATAACAGTAATGGTGCCAGCACAGTATCTGGGGGTCTTTCCAGGACTCCAAAAGAGCGATGTCGTGTGTTATGTGATGTTGATCTGTGGAACCCCCCCCTCCCCTCTGTCCAGACGTTAGATCCATGTGTTAGCCCTGGAGACCGAGGGACTAACGCGCTCTTCGCCAGAGGCCAGAATAGCAGAGGATAAAAAAACAAGGAACAGATCCAGCTGCGACCTGATCCCCTTGAACCCTTGCAGCAGCTGCAGCGCCCACCTGATCTGGTGCCCCGTGGGGGCTGGACAGAAGGGCCTTGTCTCCCTGCACATTGCTGAACGGTCATCCTCACCTCAAGGGATGCATGAGTGGCTGAGGGGCCGCCCTGAGAGCATGCCGTTAGAATGGTTTGACCCACCAGCATGCCGTTAGAATGGGTTAACCCACCAGCATGCCGTTAGAATGGTTTAACCCCCCAGCATGCCGTTAGAATGGGTTAACCCACCAGCATGCCGTTAGAATGGTTTAACCCCCCAGCATGCCGTTAGAATG
>JAOVYW010019103.1:0-10825 GCA_025775045.1 Hiodon tergisus | reverse complement strand
TATATATATATATATATATATATATATTTCCATTCCCTCTGGAGAATGTAATCTGTCCATACCCAAAGAGAGTCTAGCTTCACATATAGATTTAATATTTCATGGCGAACCTCTGTAAGCCTGTCAATATGATATAATGACTGATTATACATCAGCCATTAATACATCTTTGCTACTGGTATTTCTTTCATAAAAGGAATAAATGTGTTGGTGTTTAATCAAGGACAATCTGAACCCTAAAAGCAAATGCAGGTTTGGTTTAATTATTGGTAAAGTTGGTATTGTTTCATTATTTTCTAATGTTCTGCCTACTCTCTAAAAAAAATACACAATCCTGTTATGCAAATGCCCCAAGTCATTCTGGAACATTATCTTTCACAAATTAATGGCAAGCTAAATTGATTTTTATTTTATTTGATAGAAAATAGGATATTAGACAGCAGAAAATAGACAGATTACCCATAATTTAATCAGCTCCATTAATCCATTAAAGGGTTATCTTTCATCATGCCTGCAAAACAAACTAGACTGAAAAATTTAACAACAGTTTTTAAAATATACAATATTAAATCTGATACATTCACAGTGCGTGGAGATCAACCCATGCCTGGCTTAAAGCATGCCGTAACCTAGCCCATAATTTACTTTTAAAAAGCTGGGTTTGGTTACTGCACTTAACTTAAGTCTCACAGTGTCCAAAAAAGTTCAAATTTAGCTCAGATTTAAATTATTAGACGCAGGTTAAACATTTCCTCACACTTTGATTCAGATAAGGCTCCTTCTTCAGACCCAGGAGACGAAGGAGTCGTAATGAGTTGCGGGACGGCGATTTGGGATCTAAAGTTAATGTACCGAACCAAAGTGATTACAGAGTTGAACTGCAAATGGAAAACAGGTGAAATCAAATTTCCACCAAGAGGAAGTGGCTCTCTCGTCAATGCAGGTGTTCTGCATGGACACAGTTTATCTTTCTTTCACACCCTGTTTTTTTTTAGTTTTTTTTGGGGGGGTGAGTTAATTACCTGCGAATTGCTTGTGAGTAATAATCTATGATTTAATTCCATCCAATTTTTGTTAGGCTGTAATGCAATTGGACACAGTGGACAACACTTGACATTTATTTATTGATTTCTAGCTAAAGCTGGCTCGTTTCTGTTTTGTGAATAAACACCACACACAGATATTGAAGAAAGAAAATTGAAACAGTGGAGAAGGATTTGAAAGCGCAGCTGTTTGGCAGATTAAATTAATTGAATGTGCTTCATTTCCCTCTTTTCCAGATTTTTAATGACATTTAGACCTACGCTACGCACTAACCCGGTGTCTGTTTAATGTGTTATTGCTTAGCTGAAATGATACAACATTCTAATGCGCTCATGTTGGCAATTTCATTTCGTATATTGTGGTGTTACACAGAGTAGCCCAGATCCAGGATAAAACAATTTAATACCCTGTTAATATTCCCCCACTCCTGTCTTTACAATTAAATTGAAAGATCCTCGGACTGAGTAGAATGTATATTAGTAAAATGTCACCCATGTAACCACTGCAGGGCTGTGTTTATAATCAAAATCACAATATCGCATCCATCTACTCCAGATTGCATTATGGCAAGAGGTGTGAAATACCCAGGAGAGGTGAAACCGCTATGATAGAAAGGTTTTTAACTCTTTTAATTAAACGAAGAGGATTGCAGGTTGTTGTCCTGGAATTTGACAGGGTCACTGTTTAATAAGGATAAGGAAATGCGTTTGGCAAAACCAAGAAACAAAAAATCCCTAATTATTTCACCGGGAACAGGCCTAGGTACCGTCTGAAAAGATTTTTCTGAGACGTCGCAGCCTCATAGCAGTTAAATTATAACGTTCTATCATTTACATTCTATAATTTATTACAATATTGTTACTGTACGTTTGTTAATAAGTTATTTTGTTTTAATGTGAAATTAAGTTATTCTCTGACACTGAGCAGAACAGCCATTTGATCCAGTGAGGTCTGTTCAATGTTTCAGTTCACAATTTAAAGTTTAATTGGATGCCAGTGTGCAATAATTTGCCTCAGGCTCTCCTCCACTCCTGTCAGTTCTGAAGCTTGCTGTAAACCCCGCAGAGAAGCCATTTAATTTATGTCTTCTTAGTCAGAGTGAGAGTGGGTGCGTTGCTGTGGAAAGACCCTGTTTGACCTGCAACCAAACCAGCGTCCTCGTGCTGTTACAGTGGTGTAAAGTTGTAGTAACGCAGTGACACTGATACCATGGCATAACGGGCCTTGTTAGAACATCATGTACGAGGGAGGAAAGCGCTTCTTGTATGTTACAGATGGGAGCACCCGTCGCGCGCTGATTCGAGACTGATTTAAACAAAATTTAAATCTAATTTACATTTCTCTAAGTCTCTCACAAGACTCAAAACGTTGATCAGGCAGTATTTTTTAGTAGTTTTTTTTACCCACTCGCCTCGACAGAGGTCTAGTGCTGGTCATTGTAGTCTCTTAGAGGAGAGATACACATTGTAGAGAGATGAGTTTCACTATTAATTCAGTCCAGAAGCTGATCAACGATGCATGCTGTCTGTAAAGGATATAATTGTTTTAAATGCTGTGCACTCAGATTTAAAACAATAAATGGATAGAAATTATTCCAACCTTGCCAGAAATGCAGTTAATCTTCTCTTTGTCAGTCATGATCGTTCAGACGAAGGCCTGGGTAAATTAATTTGGATAAACAGGCATATGAGTT
Source organism: Hiodon tergisus (assembly GCA_025775045.1). NCBI lineage: Eukaryota > Metazoa > Chordata > Actinopteri > Hiodontiformes > Hiodontidae > Hiodon > Hiodon tergisus. Next base: position 8,088 of record JAOVYW010019103.1, on the reverse strand, counting down.
AAATTGATCAGCATTTTAAATTTAAACATCACAACAACAATTCCAAGCAACAAAGAATATCTTTACATTTATTCAGTTAAGTTATTTCTTAATTATGGTGTCATTTTGGAAAATACTCACCAAGAGTTTTGACTTTTCTTTGTCTAAGTGACTAATGTAATTGAATGACACTATTGTCTAAGTGACTATTGTAATTCAATGACGTATTAAATTGTTTTTGTATTCTACTATGACTTGGTTCTACCATTCTGCTTCCAATTCTTTTAGACATTTTTTTATGCATCCTGATCGTGTTACATTTCAATGACGCTTTCTGTGAAGTCACCAGTGCTGGGACTTCCTGAGAGTATCGCGTGTCACCATATGCTGAGGGTCGGGTTTGTTGCACTCGATTCTTGATATGCCGGTGAAATTTCGCCCATAAGATGAATCATGTTGCCCGGGGCCATATTGCACGAGGAATTCACTAAATTTTATTTGCACAACCCCTGGGTCACGAATAATAAGAAAAAGACACCTTTTGATTATTTCTTTCAAACTTACCCCCCAGAAGGATCCAAACCTGCTCGCCTGAAGGTTCAAAATTCTGCGTTAACATACCGTTTGCATAGTTTTCAAAAGTTCAAGAAGAGAGGTGGCTTCTTACAAGATTGCAAGATTCAAATGATAATTTTCCTGGCCCCTTGTGGACGTACTTAATGATGTTTTTCCATTGCAGAGTTTTTACCTCCACCCCCCACCCCCCCCTTCTGTGCCTAAGGGTTGTGACGGTTGATTGGTGAGAGAAGGGGATGACGTGAGCCAATCTACCGTATCCAGGGTAATCTCCGATGTGAGGTTCCTATCGGGCAGGCGATGGAGAAAAATGGTTCTCTTCTCTGCGGTCTCTCATCGCCGTCGCCTTGGCATCATACTCATTTCTTTCCCTTTTTTCTTCCAATGATTGTCAGTCGACTTCGGCACGCTGGGGGAATGCCGGCACAGTCAGCCCGCCGGTGAGATAGGAGGCAATGTAAATAGAGGAGCTGCCAAATAAAATCCATCAGGAGTCTTTTGTTGTTAGCGGTGCCTGGCGTGTTGTCGGTTATCATGGGAGTGTGCAGGGGAGAGATGACGATGAAAAACTAACAGAGAGACAGTCTGCCGAGGATATGACAATGTGTGGTTGTCATTAACATGAGAAAGTTTCAATATGCTATCAATAAAGACTGGAAATGAACGCGTTCTCTGTACACAATTGATATCCGTATGGTTTACATTTGAAATATGTGGTTAAAGGAAGACATATTTGATTGGTCCCCACAATTTACAGACCCAGACTTTAAGACAAAGCATTTTGCGGCTGACCTCAGGAAAGAATACATAAATCCATTAAACAGCTAAGGACATTCTCCCCAGAGGAATCAGCCATCATTCATCCTGAAACCTTCTCAGTGACTAATGGAGGTATCATCACAGAACACTGACAACAGTTGAGTGCTAAACCAGCATGTTGTTACAGCATATCAATAGCATTGATGGTTTACATTTACACACAGGTGGTGTAAGAAGATTTTAATACTTTGAATGTTTTGATAGCTTCAAAGCTATAGTCCTCACATGCCATCATTCGACCAGCCCCAAAAGCAGCTCGGTATCCATTGATAAAGTCTTCCATTAAAAAAACTCCCCATCTACAGTAAAATTTATATTTGACTTAAAACTATAGCAAAGAACCTAAAAGGAAATTATTGATATGCTTATTTCCTTCGTGTAAAATCTCATGAAACCCCCATTCCTGAGCATTGAGGGCCAGTAAGGCATGAAAAACAACATAACAATCAGGATACCTACAGATTTCAGACTGATTTCATTGAAAAATGTCTCATTAGCCATAAATGAATAAACATGATTTATTAATGAACCAGCATCATACTGGTTCATTTCCAAAGAGGGTATCCTTTGAGACAACCACCAGTTTTAAATGCCCCACCTACTTCCAAATACATTGTATAATTTTTCTGTTTAATGAAAGGCAGGATTTATGTGTAACGTGTTTTTGTTCGGTTCCAGAGCAACTATTGTATATAGCTAAAAATGTTTTTTCATGGCATTTAGCTGTTAAAATCAATTACGTACATAGATTTACCCAACTACCGGCGTATTAACAGATAGAACAAACAGCTTCCCTCACGGCATTGCATTCGCTGTGGTTTCTCCAACAGGACTAAGAATAGTGGTGGTGTGGTCACAAACTCTGGGCATTGAGCTGTCAGCAGTCACTTCCTGTGTCACAGCTTTTAACTCCCCTGATGCAAATACGTATTTAACACCTTTTCTTTGTCAGACCAAACCTCGTTTCCTTCCTTTTGTTGTTTTTTTGTCCTTTTCTGCCTTTTTGTACCAAACAAAAAAGAAAAAAGCCAGAAATTCAAAAAGTCCTTGAACTTTCAGTTAGCACTGGTTTGAGTCAACCACGGGTGTGTCTGGCGTCAACTGTGAATGGCTCCTGCCAGTAACAGTGAAATGGAAAGTAAAGGTAGGGTGAGCTGGGATTGGGGTTGAATACTACAATAGCTCTCCCGTGTACTGCGTAGATGAAGGCAGAGCTAAATCAGAATAAGAGATAATTGTGTAATTTCAGTTTTTTTTCATCCATCAAGCCATCCATCTGTCCATGCATTGAGAATGCAGATGGTTTCTGCAGTAGTCAGTGAAATCACATCACAAGTACAATGTATGATTGTTGTTTGTCTCAGATTGGAGTGACTTCTGAAAGCGCTTGCATTCTACAACTAACGCTTGCTTTAAGAAAAATTTCCCTTTTCAAAAATATTTATTCAATTTTTTGTTGTGGTTGCTGCAGCTGCTGATGAACTGCCTGCTGCTACCGGAATCTCCCCTGATCTTTAAGAGAATCAAATGTGGCTGTATTTACACCGATATAGATCCTCATTGATCTTTTAAAATAAATGAACATGTTGTTTACATGCACACGGGTGAGTACGTGGAACATACATGTGATACTATAGCGGTCTGTTCCTTCCTGTGCTCCCCTCTACCGGTCTCTGTTGCTTGCTCTCGTTTGCTTGACACCTTTGTGAAATCATGCCCAGCATGGCAGAGTGGGTACGGTCCAGGTTCTCTGGCTGCATCGGGCCATGCTGTTCGAGCATGTCAGCCTTGCCGGAGACAGGATGTTCATCTGAAGGCCCTTTCAACATGAAAGCATCCTGTCTCCCAATATCCTTTCAAATGTATCCCCCCCCCTCCATTTGAAAGGTGCGTGGCATTTGATAGCGTTGCACATAATATAATTATTTCATTGCAGTGTGCGTACAACCACCTGCCAGTGAGAATATTCGATGTGGGGTATAATACCAAAAAACATGTTGATTATGATCCAAAATTTAAACTTTTTTCCTGCTTTGATTTATACACGATGAGTTCAACTGCCTGAATTATTAACGAGGGCTGACCCATGGTCGCTGGAAGGCCACATTAATCTCGAAAATCTCTCACATCTGGTGTGGCCATTTGGCTAACAGGACAAATATGCATTTATATTATAGTGCCGATCTGCAATAACTACAAGACGGGCAGCCTTATTTTCCTTGAATTCCTTAGGCAAGTACTTTAGGTTGTCTATATGGTATATAGTTTATCTATAGGGTTAGATGCTGATTGTCTCAATCCCAGGCCCACCTGTATTCATGCAAATAGCTGGTTGTGTAATTTATGATTACATCGATGAATTTTTGATGACAAGACTTTTTCTGCCTGGGTATAATCTGTTCCCTGCTGGCCCTGGCCACGAGTGAGAACTTTTTTTTCCCTTCTGGTGGCTGGGTATAGACTCTTCACTGCTGGTCAGGCCCAGGAGAGAACCATGGCAATGTGGAGGAAAACAGAAACAGCGTCTTTCCACATAGCTACCTTATCTTGAATTTCTCAGAATTGCAATAGATTGCAACTGATGTTCGATGCTCATGTTCATGTACTGTGATCATAAAACAATTATGTTGACGGTAATACATTTTCAGGGGAACGAAGTAAATTAAAAAGTGAAGGAAACCTGATTCGACCAGATGCTTTATTGCCTAATCAAATCCCCTTGTTGGAATTTCAGCCTTTATTTATTTTAAGATTCAGAATGCGCAGAGCCCAGAGAAGTAAACAGAAGTGTGTGTGTGTGTGTGTGTGTGTGTGTGTGTGTGTGTGCGCGCGCGCGTGGGGGGGAATTGCTGGAGAGCTCGCAAGCATGTGAATCTGGGATAAAAATTAACCCTGCATACCAGAGAGTAGCCACACCCTACGCTTGCACACTGAGGACTGGGGTCACCCTGATTTACTGGATTTTAACACTGAGTATTTCTTTCAGGATGAATCTGGCTTCGATGAAAGTTGGGAACGACTGGCTGAGAATTGGAGGTTGGAGATGTTGGCTCAGTGTACAGACAGGGAGGTGGTGGTTGACTCCAGGATGTTAAACATCTGCCTGATCAGGTCACATGACTTCTCTTAAATCTGTCTAGTGTGTTGGACACAACATACAGACTAACTGCCAAACTAAATTCTTGTCAACGGCAGGGCGTTTTTCTCATGTGTATTGAATGAATTGTCTTTGTTTTTCTCCTTAAAGTAACCTGGATTTCTGCCACAACCGACACAGGATTTGTGTCTCGCAACAGTGAGTTTCACATTAGTTGAAGTCATAAATAATTTCCCCTAATATAATGAAATAAATGAATGATTAACGCCAGACAGCGGAAACGTGCAAACTAACCTCCACCTCGGCTGTCTTTGGGAAGAAGCTAATGTTAAACCAGAACGAATGAGAAAGTGACTGATAGTCGCCTCCCGTTCTGACACAGACAAGACAGTTTGAAAACGACATCAGCCAACAGGAGGCTGCCAGGTGTGGATGGCAATAGTAACCCAGTAACCAGTTTCTGCGACGATGAGAAGGAAAATGGGGTGGAAAATGGGGCACCTCTTTGCACCCCACTATCTCATTGTCAATGCAACAATACTTCCACGAAAGACCTCAGGTGCCCCCTTTCTTAATTCACATGAAATGATAATTTAACATTAACTGAAATCATACGTTAGGCCATGATATTCAAAGCAAAATCAAATAAGAAAATAACAAATTACATCAATATAGAATGTAGTACAGTAGTTATTATATTCACCCATCTGTACATCTATGTTCCCACAGCCCAGTCTGAATGTATTATTATCATTATTATTTCTTCAGTGAAGGTCACTTGGGCTAATGTTTAATCCTACGTATAGTGGTTTTCTTTTTATTTAAATAATCTGAAGACATATTTTTTTATAATCTGGATTATGTTTTCATTCTCTTTGGATCCCGATTTTAAGAGTGTAATGGGACCAATTGGGCTTCCTGATCACGGTGGGTGAAAACGGGGGCTAAAATTGGTGACTCGGGAAATAAAAGTAACAGATGGAGGATGCAGAGAGGAGCCTGCAGAAGGAGAAAAGATTAAGGTCATTTTGTCAGTTTTTCCGATTTGTGTCAGATCCCATAACAGCATTGATGAGAACCAAAGAATATGTACAAGGGGCGAATACATATTAATCATTGGTATTTTTAAGGTTGTGAAAAGGTCAAGTGCCGTTATTGCTGCAGATCTGTGTTTTATTTCTGGGCCACGAGGCAGCCTTGGTGTAAAACGACCGCTCCCTTAATGACTGCTCCTATAACGACCGCTCCCTTAATGAACGCTCCTATAATGAACGCTCCTAATTCCATCAGCCCTGTGATCATGCGGCTTCCTCCAGTGCCCCAGCTGGAGTGGGAGGTGCGTGTAGAAAGAGGAGCTAGCTCACCTCCCCGTCCAGCGGTCGCCCACGTGTGAAAGGTCCCCCCATCCGTTAAAACTGGGACAAGTCCCCCATGAATGATTCTGTTTCCCGCCTCATTGTCTTCCGACAAGGACACCGGCAGTCTCGGCCGCCTGGGGGGGGCCCCCCTATGGTGGGGGGAGGGGACTGTCCACCGGTCTCAGACCAAGGACAAAGCGTGTCCCCAGTAGCATGGGGTGCGGTTAAGGAAAACATCCGCCCCGAATGCCACAGGCCCCGGCCTACAATGGGCTGGCAGTAAACTCAACAAACTCCAAAACCCAAGCGCTGCAACTAGAAATGTTCCAGTTCGTGCGGACCGTTCCATATGAGCCGCAGTCTTGTAATAAAATATGAATGAAATGAAAACAATACATATGAAATACAAAACAGTACATAACTTGCATGTGTGTTTTTCTTTCTCGGCTCAGAACCCTGGACATAACGGATGTAAGGGATGGTATTCGTTTACTATGAGGTAATTATCTAATGCGCCACGTTTCAGCACCCCACCCTGATAATATATCAGGGCTGGCCCTCCCAGGCACTCGACAGCTGGTTTTCGTTCCCATCCAACTCGCCTACTAACAGTTTATCTGAAATCATTATTCGGCTTACAAACAATCTCACCAGGTGTCCCTAGGAGTAAGTCCGACACTAATTGAGAGGTAGCTTGAAACCCCCAAGCATGGAGTCCCTCTGCACCCCTGTGATATCTTAATGCACATGGAGATAGTTTATCCGACCCAGTAAGTGTCTCTAAATACTTTGTATTTGCATGGCAGTAATGATGTAAATTGCAATCTTTTTTCGACACACATGGGATTCTTGAGGTGTCTCTTTCTGGTTCTAAAGCCCTTCACAGCACTGTATCTGCAGAGTTTTTAATGATCTTTTAATAGCTACAGATTCCACGGAATCTGCTATTCTTATGCTCTTAGATCATAAGCATTGGACACAGTAGACAACAGCATCCTCATCTCTCGTCTAGAGCACTGTGTTGGCATAAAACGTACCGATCTGGAGTGGTTCAGGTCCTTCTTATTAGACAGACGTCTCCCTTGTGGAGTCCCTCAGGGGTCTATTATTGGGCCTATCCTTTTTTCTCTTTATGTGCTCCCCTTAGGGTCCATTTTTTAGAAAATTTGGCATTTCATTCCACTGCTATGAGGATGACAAACAAATGTATCTGCCATTGAAACATAAAGATGCAAACTTTAATGAGAGCAAAACTGATATTTGGACCCAGTGGTGCCTGTGCTGTCCCTGATATGGACATGTGTTCCCTGGAACCATATGTAAAACCCTCAGTAAATAATTTGGGTGAGATAATGGACAGTGATTTTAAACAGGATAAACAGAGCAACGCGGTGATTAAATCAAGCTTTTTCCCAACTGAGGCTTTTATCTAAGGTCAAGCCCTTTTTAACATTTTGTGATTTTGAAAGGGTTATACATGCTTTTATCTCAACCAGACTAGACTACTGCAATGCCCTTTACGTTGGTGTTAGCCATAGCTCTCTCTCTCGCTTGCGATTGGTCCAGAATGCTGCTGCTTGTCTTAACAGGAACACGCAAAAGAGAGTAAATCTCCCCTGTACTGGCCTCCCTTCACTGGCTCGCTGTACGTTTTAGGATTGATTTTAAGATTTTATTGTTTACGTACAAATCTTTAAATGGGCTAGCTCTAACCTATCTTTATGATCTGTTAAAGCTGCAGGTCGCATCAAGGTCGCTCGGGTCCACTGATCAGTTGCTTCTGAGTGTCCCAAGATCTAGGTTGAAGCACAGGGGAGATTGTGCCTTTTCAATTGCAGACCCCAAACTCTGGAACAAGTTGCTTCTACATGTTAGGCTGGCCCCTACGATGCATGTTTATAAATCCCGTCTTAAGTCTCATTTTTACTCTTTGGCTTTTAACACAGTATGACAGTTGCCTTTCTGTGTCCTTTTTTGTTTGTTAAACTTGTTTTGTGTATGCATTGTGTTGTTTTATGGCTTTTGCCTCTCTGTACAGCACTTTGGTCAGCGGTTGTTGTTTCAAATGTGCTCTATGAATAAACTTGACTTGACTTGACTAAATACATGCGTCCTTACGCACAATTACACTGTACTTAGATTGACGCCTTCATCGTGATCTGTTCTGATACAGTTGTGTACTCCCATAGATCGCAATGAAAGTGTTTTTTCATTGAGTTCAGTGTAACGGCGCATAATTACGCTGTAGTTATGAGCAAG
>JAOVYW010019074.1:0-34194 GCA_025775045.1 Hiodon tergisus | reverse complement strand
CCAGGCTTCCCAGCAGCCCCCGCGGGGATGGCTTTAGCCCATTGGCAGGGGAAGCGCTCCTAGCCATCCCCGCTACAGTACTATAGTTCGGTGGTTAACGTGCAATAACAGATACTGAGCTACCATACGAGTACTGCGAGAAGGTGGAAAGAGTAGTGCTACACAGCAGATAACATACAATACAAATAAGCTAAATAATAATAGGCATTTAAAAATTGCAGTCAAGTTCCTGACAATTTGGCTTCACATATGTTGGAGCACACTACAATGAGAGGCCAGGTGCCTACTCCTTACATCAAGCTGCTTGCTGTTGGTCTGAGACCATACTATCTACCTAGGGAGTTTATCTATGTGATAATGCTGGTGGTGTACTTTCCCGTCTCTGGTGATGCCAGGGCGTCTGCCAACACAGTCCATACTGTCATGGTTATGTGCCAACCAGCTACATCCTGTTTTTCAATACCCTTTTAACGTGTCACTTCATCTCCATAAATTATCTTCAGTGTGGAAAACATCACCTACTTTACCTGTTTCCAAAAAAGAGGACACCCTACTAATTTAAATTAATATTTATTTATTAAATTACTAAAAAGTTGAGAATTGTGTGTGAATATCAGACTCATATTGGAGTGGAGGATCTCCTAAAGCAGAGTACCTCGGGATGCCTAACGGAGATCTTCCTTGCGAGATCGAGAGGACTTTTATCCCAGCAGTTACGCAAATTTAAAATGATTTACTATAGTCTGTCACTCGTTTTTGAAGTACTGCACTTAAGCACTTGGCTGATACCCGTTTTTATTTTATTTTAAAATTGTGTACAGTACTGTGATGCAGCAGACATGACACAGAACTTAAGTATATTAAGTAGTCTGCTGAGAATTAATTTCCCCTTGGTGATTTATAAAGCACTCACTCACACTAATTTCTAACTCATTCTTGACATTCACTCCACATCTCTATTTTTAAAAGGAGAAGATTAAAGTAGTAAGGTAGTCACCAGGCTGTTTTTCCATTACCTTCACAAGATAAAAGCTTCAGAATGTGGGAAGGCCTGTAAAACTCTGCCGAAAGAAAATACCTGACCACAGCTAAAGAGCAGATTTGCCAGTGTTAAATCAACCGAGAGATTAATGTAAAACATATTCTGTTCACGAGTACACACTTGTGTAAAATTCCGCCTTTGAAATAGTTAAAACTACAATTAAAATTATTGCAATTACATCCCATCAAGTGTAGGTAAAGTTAAAAACCTTTGCTTGTCCATCAGTTATTATTAGTGTACATTAATTAGACAGCGATGATGACAGTAACACTCACGTGCTGACAACTGCACGCATACAGATGATACATTTTATGCTCTTAATGTAATACAGCATCAGGTTAAATGACCAGGTAAATTAAGGAAATCTGTAGGAATAGTACCCTATAGTGCAGAAACTTTTTGGGACAAACACACCAGAAAGAAAAATACTTTATTTGAAGCGCAGCATAGGGATTATACATGCAATATCAAAATATTATCTGAAGAGAGTGCATCTACATAGTTCTTCAACAATTGCAGGTTCCCTCACAGGAGCAGTTATATCATTTAGCTACATTTCGGACATGACACAAGTGGCAACACAAGAGTGGGCAGTTATATTTGTTATTATTGTCTGACATTTAGCTCTATGGTCTACAAGGGTATATGATGATAACTAGTTTAAGCCAACGTGTTTAACAGTTGCATTTCCACTGGCTCCAGCATAACACCCCACCCAAATTGCAACATCGGCTTGGCCACGCCTCAGCTCGCCTGTGCCTAGTGTTATGATCACCCAAATAGAGCTCTAAACGACCCATCACATACCTCACATTTGTCATCATGGTAAAGTCTTCCTGTTAAGATTTTGTGTCATCAGGCCCCGACTGCCCCCATAAGGCATAACAGATGATGCGTTTACACTTTCTGTGGAATCTGACTCCACCTTTGGCATAAGAACATTATTTGAGCAATTCTTGGCATGTTGTCAATAAAAATTTGGTTACAGAAGCAAAGGCATTAGAGAAACATTAGTGGCGTTGGGACTGTGGAAAGAGCACAGATTTATCCCACAAAGACTTTTTTGTCTTACAGCCCAAGGGTGGCCTGCTGCACAGTGCGGTCCAGTAGTGCGTTTGCCGCCTGCACACACTGAGACACTTTGGCCCCTGAAACACAAAATATCACATGCTATGGCATACCCTCCCACATGCAACCACACTCAGCACTGCACTCAGCACAATAAAACATAATGCTGAATGCTATTATTGTAATGCAACCTTATGAATATGACATTTTGTTACCCTTCTGTCCTTTGATCCAGGACACAGCCTTCATTGCTACAAACTGCCACTCCTCCTGAGTCTCCAGTTGGAATCCATACAGCCACAGCAGTGCTAGTACAGTGGCCCAAAAAGAAGAATCCACCTAATAAGAGTAGAGACAGTGGAAGGAAAAAATTTATTATTAAAGTATTAAAGTAACTGCATTACTTAGGCTTCAAAAACTGTAAAGGTAAAGACAGTATGTGTGAACTGAAAACTTTCAAAGAGGGGAAAGGGAACACACAAAGGGCTAGAAGTGGGGGGGGGGGGGGGTTGACTCATCAGCTGCTAACTGGTATTCCAGGGTTGATGAACACAGAAACAGGATGCGATAGATTACACACACATACACACACAATATCATAAAAGATAACCTAAAACAATAGTCCAGAAGTAACAATAAAAATACCCTTAAGATGTTGACCTAATGTCTTTACCGCAATGCTGAATAAGTTTGACATATCATAACTTATTCATTTACACCATCCTAGGTGAACCTGAACCACCCCAACTCAGAGCATCAAAAGCATTTCCATCTCTTCAACTGCACCTCCTCTTGCGCCTGCCATTTTCTGACATTGCTGACCGTTCCACACAGATATCTCTTCCTCCCCTATGCATTTGCTTATACCTCATTCAACAAAATATTGGAAATGCAAAAGGACCAGATGGAGTAGCGTACAAACTGTGGTACTTCCCACAACTTTGTCTACCTTCTATTGGCTGATTCAAAGTATTGTATGTTTGAGTATAGTCTTCGATTGTATGGCAATATGAAATTTATATAATATCATTTTCTTAAATAAATAAAAAAGACACCTTAAATTGGGGTCAATATGGTATTTGACATCCTCATGTCCAGTCTATGTTCAAGGGCACATACTCACCTGTGGTGGCGCCTGCTGGGTGACCTCTTCTTCAGTCTTTCCCAATACCTCAGCCAATGCTGGTGCCAGATCCCAGCACCCTGAGGCCTTCTGAAGGGAGATCAGCTGGATGAGGGGGTCTTTCTTGGGCTCTGATTCTGAAAACCCACAGAGATGCCACTAAGGGACAGTGACACAGAATGGCAGGGATGCCACAGCAATGACTGTCAACACTCCCATATATTTTATTGATTCAATTTCAATTCAAATCTTATTTGTGAGCAGTGTTAATTTAACTTTTTTGGAATGGCCATGTTTTTGGGGAGGCCATCTAATAAATCCTGTATACTCTCTGCTCATGGGCGATTGTGTATGTTTGTGTTGCCTGTGCTTGGTCAGAGCATGTTACTTCACTTCCTACGTGGTACATCCCGCTATCTGAGAGATGAGGTTGAGGGCTTAAAAAACCGGAGGGGGGGGGGAGGAATGGGATTCCTTCATGAACTATACTGTGACCTGAGATGAATCAACTACATCAATTGAAGAAAACCAACTTTTCTACCTCAAATTCTGTGCATCCCACTACCATAGGTGTGGTAAGGGAGTGGAATCCGTGGAAGAAAAGGATCGCGTGGCCAACGTAATCAATTTTATGCAGACAATCAAAGAACCATCAATATGCAGCTGTATACAGAAAATGTCCTACCAATTTCATCGTCACGCTCAAGACCTTCGCAAAGGCTTTCCAAAACAGTGCAATCCATCAGAGCATGTTCGGAAATTGGAGCGCTGCGTGACTGAAAAATGGGCGGTGCCGAGCCCGAAAACGAGCATGCAACCTGAGAATTACACGGGATCAAACCACCGCGCAGCACCCAAGGACCGCCCATCATCGGAGCACTGCACGCCATCATTCTTGGGGTCCCACAACTCCCTGCAGAAAGATAAACCGCGCAATCAGACAGAGGTTATCGGTAAAGACAGACAGATCTGAGGGGAAGAGATCGACGCACACAAACCGGGAGCCGGGACTTTTCTGTGCAGCAACGGCCCCTGGGTAGTCTTTCCGCCCTCCCTGCACACGGCTATGAAAGCTGTGAATACACTGCTGACTCCCGATGCGAGGCTCAGCTCCACCACTCTCCTCCTCACATTCTCCTCCTCCCCATCCAGGGAACGAATGAGGGCTCGAGCGCACAGTTTATGGATGGTCAGGCTGCAAAGACATGTCCAGAGTTTCAGAAATGCAGTCATTTGTGCAAAAAAGCAAGGTCATCAGTTGGATCTGTATTTATTTTCAAACATAACATTAGTAGTCTTAATAGTACTTACTATTAGTAGTATCACTAATCGTACTCATAATATTAAAATACAGATAAACACTTTCTAAAAACTTATTCTAATAATATTTTAGAATGATATTTTATATGTTTGTTTTTTTTAATACCCAGAGTCCACCACAGGCTTCAGACTGAAGCTAAGCTGGTTCTTTACAAGCTCTTCCCCAAGAGTATACGTCACACAGACCGAGCCTTCTGCATCTTCTTTGCACTGAAAAGGAAAATACAGTTAATATCACTCAGCCTTCGAAAAAGAACCCGAGGCAGGTTAACATGAAGGCAGAGATAAGTACCAAACATAAGCACCAAAATGTGCAGAAATAAACATGAAGATGGTATAACAAAACACACTGCCAGAGATAAACACAAATAAACAGACACACACACATATACACAGACAGACAGACACACAAACACACCCCTTTACCTCTCCTGTGAGCTGGGCATACAGCAGTGCCCTCTGACCCTGGAAAAGAGCACTGACTGGAGGGGATAGCTGGGTGACAGACATTCCTGCCGGAACATTCCACTTCACTGAGATCTGCTTTGCGGCTGGCTGCAGAGCGAAGCGAAGCGACTGCATCACCTGGGAGAGAGTCATGGGGTGAATGCTGTGGTAGGTTAAGGGAACAAAGAAGCAGAACCATTCATTAATTCTCTCTTCTTTCCCCTGCTCAACCTTTAATTCCAATTCCTGCCTCACCCTCACTCTACCTGTCACCTGTTTCATTAAACTCATTCTCATCCTTCTCTCCCTCGGTTGTTCTTACTTTTGGTTGCAGTCTGTCGGTGCCTGTGATGAATTGAGCATGTCCAGAAGCCTCCTTGGCCATGCCTGTAATCAGAGCGCTGCTTGCTCCCTCTCCTATTCCAAATGTGAAACATCTGAAAAGGGCAAAAGCGGGGCCGTCAGATGGATCGGCTGACACAGGCACTAGCCACTAATTCTAGATTCAGGCCGGACTTTAATGAGTGCTTTACCGAGTACTGAACAATACATTGCGTTTGGCTATGGTGCTATAGTAAATTATTGTAAAGAGCTCTGTTCATTTCCTGTAACCAAGAATGTTTGGGCCTTATCAGTGATTATCATTTAAACTGATCTGGAAAAGCAACATAATTGGGAAGTAAGGCAAATGCACCTGTGTGCTAAAGCGTTCTTCTTCACCAGGCTCAGAATTTCTTTATTGTTCCACACTTCTCCATCTGTGAAAAGAAATAGCTGGCACAGACAATAGCATTGGTTGTGTGAGAATTATATCTGAGGCTTTTACCAGTGTTACGCATACCTTTAGAAAGCTGCATGGCTTTGCATTCACTGTGCACAGACATATTACCTGTCTGGGGTGCTCCGGAAGGCAGGGCTGTTTGTAAATGTGCTGCAAAGGTTGCAGGATCTCTGTACCCCCTAGGTCTGCACTCATCTTCTGCAACTTCTCCAGGGCCTGGTCCATGGTCTCCTGACTGTACTTAACACTCTGACTGGAGCAGAATGACAAGACAAGTGCAGACTGCTCAAAAAACACAACATATGGTGACTAGAACAGCTGGTGAGTAGTAAATTCAGTATTGATAAACGTTTTTTGGTGTTTTTTTATACTTCCGAGAGTATGAGGACACTCATTCTCATGATAAAGACTATCATAGTTGCAGGGTAGAAGAGCATACGCACGGAAAAAAGGACGCGTAGGTGGAGCCAAAGCCATAAATGTTGAAGTAGCAGCCAATGGGGAGGCTCTTCAACAGCAGCAGCAGAGTGTTCTGGAAATACATGAAGAGGCATGTAAGTTTGTGCTCATTTCACAATATGGGCCTATAAGCTAACAGTGCTTTTGTTCCATGTTGCTTCACTATCAGTTTGAGAGTTAAGTTATTTTCCCATGCTGACTCTCGGAATGATTCATGCTTTATGTACCCACAATGACATACCCAAACTGCCTTTGCATACATAATAATTCTTCTTTCACAAGTGACATTATCTTGCTACCATTCCAAGAATTTGTTAATATTTCAAATTGAATCACACTGAATTTCAAGTTAAAGATTACCCCGAGTGTTCTGGAGAGACATGTAGAGGCATGTAAGTTTGTGCTTATTTTACATTATGGGGCAATGAGCTACTTAGAATGAAAGAAATCGGAAGCTCGTAGGAGAACTGAACACCCCAGTAGTGCATTAAGTGGAAAAGGCCAGCTGCACTTTTGTTAATGTTTTACTCCTACTGTCATTCTCAACCAGGTTGTGTTAGTTACACCACTAGCTATGTTTAGCAGGTTAGCATGTTAACGCCAAACTATATCATTACACCCACTATATGTGTTGTAACAGTGCTTTTTGTTCCATGCTTCAGTTTGAGAGTTAAGTGATTTTCCCATGCTGACTCTCAGAATGATTCATGCTTTATGTACCCACAATGACATCCCCAAACTGCCTCTGCATACATCAAATTTCACAACGAAGTTTATCTTGCTTTCTTTCCAATCATTTGTTTAGAATTAAATCATACTGAATTCCAAGTTAAAAGTTACCCTGGCACTCTCAATACGTAGTTCAGATCCTGGCCCATTATGCATAGGACAATCCATGCTACCAGACTGGTCCACAAGGAACAAGAACTCCCCGCTAGGGTGTAGAGATGTTGTTGCTGCTGCAGGGAATTCTGGGTAGAGGCTCAGCATTACTACAGGATCACCCATGAGAGAGCCTGTGAGAGAGAGGGAAAAGGTGGAAGGAGAGGGGCTAGATTAAATGAGTTAAGAAGAGAGCTGGGTTAAGGCCAATTACCACTACCACTCACCCGCTTTGGTCTCAGGCTTTCCTGCCTCCACAATAGTGGTTGGCAGATGGGTATTGCTGTAATATATCAAGACCTCAACATCTCGATCAAACATATGACCTGGGGACAGACTGACCTGCAGATGGATAGAAAAAAAAGTTAGGGTAATAAGAGGATCCGCCATATATTAACAAAAATCCATGATGTGTTTGTGCAATATTGAAAGTAAATGATCCCTCCCAAATGAGAACTACCTTGGCCAGCTTGTGCGCAGAGTCAAGGTACTCTAGGGGTTGCAGAGGACAATTGGACTGCACCCTGCTGATGGGGCTGGGAGCTGACAGGTGGACGCTGAGAGAGAGAGTATATGGCACAGCCCCAGCAGGGACTGATGTCACTTGAGGAACACTTCCATGGTCTGAACAAAAAGAATCAGAAGTTTAGAACCAGACTGTTTAATCCTGTTTCCAGAGAGCCCCCTCCATGTGGACTTCCATTCCAAAGTCGCAGAAAGCAAGCAACACAGCTCTCTAACCAATTTGGACATCCCTAAATTAGTGCTACATGATATTTACAGGGCAGGTGTTTAAAGATAGCTGGGTATAAGTAAAGGAAGCAAGGACAATATTTATAGGTGTACTGTATTAGTTGGCCCTGGCAGATGCTAAATGCCCTTCAGCTCCTGATGTGTCTGCAGAACCACCTTTCTTTGCACTGTCCTGAATGGAGAAATGAGATGGAAGGCTGCATTTATGCTCTGAGATTTCTGTGGACCAAAGTAGCCTTCTATGATAATTATTAAGTTTAAGTCTACTTGCAATTTAACAAATGATTGCTCTTACTTTATTTAAGTGACTACCATAATTCAACATGAAACTAAATCGAGACACTTTAACAGGTTGTGGAACATTTAAATGAGGTCATTTAATAAATCACCTTATGATCATTCTATTCATATATGCACGTATAATTAATATACATCCAAATTATACTACTACATGATTATTCTATTTGACTGCTATTATATGATTATAGACTGCGTCTGTCCACCATTGAGTGTATTTGAATACATCTGTAATTGAAACTGAAGTTCAAGTACAGAGGAGTGAGAATTCCACATTAAAACAGACGATGTTCAAAATGTTCAAACGTTCAAGTTTTTATCCAATGACTAAGTTGATTAATTGTTAAATGCATGAAGTACATTCCTGAGGACAATAAGTGAAGATCATAGCAAAGGTATCAAAGGCCCTGAGATGCCAACCCAGTTCAGTGTTTGCACAGGTGCACTAATAATAAACTGTGCACTGCGACTTTGTCTCCTTTCCTGATTGACACCACATCTTCCTAACGCCAGAAAAAGGAACCTTGAAATTCACACTGGTCGGCAGGTCTGCTACGCAGTTCAAACAGCCTGTATCCATACTTCCATACTTGTGGTCCACAAGTATAATTATTGAGAATGGAATGATATACGAATGATGTGCACAGGTGAGAGTTCTTACCCGCAGGAGCATAGCGGGGGTTAAGCACAGCTGGAAGACAAAACCTCAGGGCGTCATCAGCCTGCATAGCCAGCTCAGTGACGTAGGAGAGCGTAACAGAGGCACTCTCTCCTGGGGGAAGATTCCCCACTCGCATCTGAAACACGTCTGAACTTTGCTCACTCTCCTCCAGGAGGAAGGCCTGCTGTCCTGAGCTCAATGCGTCATCATAATCCTCCAGCGCCTGATGGAGAACATTTTTATTAAGATCATAATGACACTCATAGACTGTTCATCAACAGTGAATAGTGAATTTGATGGAAACCAGTTTGGTCTATAAGTGTTAAATGTCATTCTCAGATTAAAATTATTATTCCAGTGGAGCCCACTGTATTAATTGCATCTATGACATCAATAATTAGCCATAATGTTTTGTAGCCCAACAGCACTATAGGCCTATAAAAACTTTTGACTTATTATTGACGCCATAGGCATCAATCATTTTTCTGACCTCCTCATATCCTACTGTTCCATTTCGAATTTATTTTCTGAAGAGAAATCACCTTTTCTTTCTCCTTTAACTCAGCCAGCAGTTCCCTCTCCCCGATTTTGATGCTAAAGTGGCACAGGGAGGCCTCTTCATGAAGAGGGAACACAAAGACAGCCTCCAGGGGGCGATCCTCTTGGTTTTCATACTGCAATGTTGAGTTTACTGTTGCCACATGACCCTGCACTCGAACCTCCACTTCCACTCTCTTCAGTGGCACTGAAGAAAGAGACAGTGATTCTGTAAGGTAAAACTGTTGAAATAAAGCCTGAGGTATGCAAGTGCTCCATTCACCAGGGGAATTCATCTGAATCTTTAGGCATAAAAATGCTGAAATTATTTGGTATTGTTACTTCTTCTATGTTCATGTAACCATCTAAGAATATGTATCAATTTAATCATATCACAGGTACTTAGCAATAGTGCTCAGTCAATTAAGCCAATTATAGTGTTGTATACAAACAAAGAATGACAAAAAGTTGCACTAGGGAAGAACTGTGTTCGAATTAGAACTAAGAAGGAAGTGTATGTGTGTTTCAGTTCATACCAGGTTCATTCTTCTCAGTCAACAGTCCACAGCAGCTAGTCATCCTTTCTACCCAAAAAAGAAGAAGACATTAGTGTCCCAAAAAGTTTTTATGCAGCTTTCCTTTTAAATGCACATCTTTCAGGGGGGAAAGGGGTAACCAGATGGAACATGGAACAGGAATCACAGAAATTAAAATTAAATTAAGCCAAAAAAGGTTTCCTTGCTTTCCTCACTCAACTGCACAGTAAAGGGTGACTTTTACTGTGCAGTTGAGTGAGGAAAGCGGTTTCAACAAAATAGGGGGGAAATCCTTAGAGCAAGCCTGACCCCAAAGGCCTGACTTGTTTTTTTTTATGGGACTTTCAAAAATTTTCTATTCAATGTTCCAAATTTCAGCACAATCAATACTATCAAAAAGTATTCTTCAGCAACTAATAGAACCGTCTGATTTTGACCGTTTTTATTGAAAGGTCCTACTTAGTCCTGACACTAATTAAGCAGCAGAATATGCATTAACACAATTTTAGGAAGATATGTCTCTGTATCACATTCGGCAATGGTAAAAATACAATACAATACATTTTTTAATCTTTATATACACACACGTACACGTTAATTCACATTCAAACCCCCTCTCCCAGTGCAGCAAAGTTTCCACATGAATAAAAGTTCATGGCCTCTTGGCGAGGCCTTAGGATCACCATGGTGAGACTTTTTGCTCGTCT
The DNA here is from genome assembly GCA_025775045.1 of Hiodon tergisus. NCBI lineage: Eukaryota > Metazoa > Chordata > Actinopteri > Hiodontiformes > Hiodontidae > Hiodon > Hiodon tergisus. The sequence continues at coordinate 23,581 of JAOVYW010019074.1, read as the reverse complement.
CACGTATCTTCACTTGGAATGAAAGAGGATATAGGTCTTTTAAGTGGAGGGGAAATTTTCTGCACTGTGATGTGGGAGACCCTTACATTACAAAGAAACCAAAACACTGATTCAAAATGTTACAATATTACAACTTTTACCACCTAAAACAAAAACAAAAAAACCCTGATAAAACTTAATGTTTGCATTTATTTTTGGTGCCTCACATTGCTTAAATTATTTTCTGTATTTTATTTTATACATCCTGGATAACTATACATATTTATTAATGTAAACTTATTTTAACAACTTAACTTATTAATACGTTAACGTTTAGTTTACTTGGGAATGCTTTGGATAATTTCTAAAATATAAAAGTTATCGTATTTTACTTATTTTCTTGATTTGCTATTTTACTAATGCCACTGTCATTTTACAGTTACCAGAACAAGGTATGTTGTGTTCCTGTTTGTCATGTGGTGTTTATTTACAAGCGTTGATGACTTTCGAATCAGTTAACCACTTCCAAACCACCAGTCGGTGCTTAATGGGGGGGGGAAAGCTTTAATCAACAAAGTTAAACATTTTTAGTTCTGTTTAAGTTACCTGTTAGTGATGTGCATGTTTTATTATCTATTATTTTTTGTGACTCGTACTTTTTTGATTCGGCAAAAAAAAAAGAAGTGATTTTAACTTCTTCCTCATTTCATTGCCGTGACAGATCAACTAGGCACCTACAAAATAGGTTGCCTTACAGACCTACTGGTATTAAAAAAAAACAAATTATATACACAAATAATCTGCAATCAATTGCCAAATGCTGCGTATTTCATCAAATATAATTTGTTTTAACAAGTTTTGAACAGTTTTTCCTGGGCCTAATCGAGAATCTTACCAGTTTTTATCAGTGAACTACGTAGAATAACCGATAGAACCCGGTGTTCTGTCGATTTTCCTACCGTAGCGCAAAATTATAGCTGTATCTATCGATCCATATACCACATTGAAAAATCCTACTGCGGGTTTCTGCTTCGCGTCTGTGACTACGTAAAACAATCCAGTGTAATTTTGCAGAAGATTCTTAGTAGGCAATGGTAGTATGATTTGACAATACAAAATACCCTATCCTATACCCTAGTCTAAAATAAACAGGTAGGATGAATTTACATTGCAAAATACCCCATCAGTCAGGTAGGACAATCTGACGACGTATTTTCAGTAGTTTATTTTACGATGGGTCGATAGATATAGCTAGACTTTTGTGCTACGGCAGGAAAATCTGAGACGGTATCGACATCCTGTGTGTACCATGTGTCTAGCTAGCCAAACTTTTCCATTAAAAATGCTAACAAAGTAAAAATTTACAGATATAGTTTAAAATTTACAAAGAAATCCATGCGGAGGTAGTAAATTATGGGCGTGTTGTTCGCAAAAATGACGGAATATTGATGTGCGCATGAGGTAGGATGAAATGTCAGGACACTGGAACCAGTATATCTTCGTCTGTAATCTCTCTTGCGCTTTAAAAAATGTACTCATCCGTGTTCGTGATATTTAGTGCTTGTGAATGAAAGAAGTGGCCGATTACTGTGAGGTGTGTTATACAGTAAACTCGGGGTGCGTTTATAACCACGCAGCTAGGCCTACATTAAATGTATCCGAATAGCCAGCTATCGTAACCAGTTCGTTTTCTTATTATTGAAAACAAAACTAATATTAACATTCAGTTGTTAGCCCTGTCTTTCATATTAATATTACATTTTAAAAGGCGTATATCAAAGTAAACAATACTTTAGTTATCACTTGGTTAAAAAAAACACATCGTAAACAGCAGTGGGTTCAAATACGATATGAAGAGTATCTGACACTATTACAGTATATATAAAAAAAAAACCGAATTATACGTTCTTAAATTTCTAAAGTTTCTCTTAATTTGTTCATCGAAACATGTAGACGGATTTGAATAAACTCGAAATACCTCAACAACGTTGTATCGCTACCAATTAAGAGTTTGTAGCTCGTTGGAAGTCCACCGTGGAACCAGTTGTCTTCTTCTTCGACTAACACCCCCAGAGACAAGCAACAGCAAACTCGTCGCACAGCTTTAATCTTATAGAGATGACTCAACAAAATTGTATTGCGAGATTTGTTATCACATTCAGGGCTGGATTAGTAATCGTGCATACCGCTGTTTGTGTGAGGGCTTTCTGCGTTTTCCCTTGAGTTGTCAGTTCTTTCCACTGTCTGTTCTGCCTTTGTTAAGTCGGTTGTAAGCGTATGTGCGAAATAAAGAGAATTACTTCTTGTAAATCGGTGTTTGACTCCTTGCTTGAACCCAGCAGAGTAGTAGCACTCCGGAAAAACGCTACACAGTTATTATTTTATTTACGTATCTTGCTCCGCCTTACATGAATATAGTCTCCTCCGTCTTCTCCATCATCTCTCAAAATTACAGACTTTACAGACTAAAGCGTAAAGGTGGTGCTGAAAAACTGATGAGGGTTAAAATGTGACAAAATAACTGATATGTTTACTTTAGGGGCTGCTGCAGTAGCCTGTACTTTGTCTGCAGTGCCGAAATTGGTGCAGCAGCAAGCAAAAGAGCACTAGCGATTGCCTTTACTAGATTTTGTTGCTCGTTGGAAGTCCACCGTGGAACCAGTAGTCTTCTTCTTATTCTTCGTTTTCTGTGGAACCAGTAGTCCTTAGGTTTTCTGATAGAAAGTTAAAAAAATAAACAACCAGGATGACTAACACGCCCAGAGACAAGCAACAACAGACACATTTTTTCCTCCCACTGTCACAGCAAACTCGTCAGCTTTAATCTTATAGAGATGACTCAACAAAATAGTATTGGGAGATTTGTTAAAGGCTGGATTAGGAATCGTGCATACCGCGCATTTTCCCGGTAGCCGACGCCCTTCGGGTCCGATACAATTATTTTTTATTTACGTATCTTGCTCCGCCTTACATGAATATCGTCTCCCCCGTCTTCTCCATCATCTCTCAAAATTGACAGACTAAAGCGTAAAGGTGGTGCTGAAAAACTGATAAGAGGGTTAAAATGTGACAAAATAACTGATATGTTTACTTTAGGGGCTGCTGCAGTAGCCTGTACTTTGTCTGCAGTGCCGAAGTTGGTGCAGCAGCAAGCAAAAGAGCACTAGCGATTGCCTTTACTGTCCATAATAATGGCAAAAATAAATAAAAATGTGGATTTATGAAATCCTTAAATTGTGAAAATGAATCCTAGTATCCTTGGACATGTAAATAAATAAGTTCAGTTAGTTATTCTTATTTATTTTCTATTTCTCTGAATTCTCCCTGCTTTCAGATCACTTCTCCTGTCTCCACGGCTCCAAACTATTGCACCTGGCATCATCCTGCAGCCCCACTGAACTTCTCCCTGTCCACTGACTGCTCCCCTACTCCATTCAAGCAGGCCAGAGTCACACCCCGACTCAAGAAACCTTCATTGGACCCCACTATACTAAAACAATACCAACTGGTCTCTCTGCTCCCATTTCTATCCAAAACCCTTGATGTGATGCTGATAACAACTCGCTCCCTTTCTCTCTCAGAATGATCTCCTGGAACCTCATCAGTCCGGCTTCAAAGCAAAACAATGGTGATATCATGCCTGGACTACTGCAATTTCATCTGGCTGGTCTGCCAGCTTCATCGACCAGACCGCTCCAGCTAATTTAGAACGCTAATGCTTTGGTGGTCTTCATTCAAAGAATGTTCAATCATGCCATCCCCTCCTCATCAAACTCCACTGGCTCCCTCTTGCTGCTCAGATCCACCACAAGATCCTCACCCTCACTCACTAAGCTATCACCAGATAAGCTCCTGGCTACCTCTGCATGTTAATTTCGGCATACAACCCCAACAGATCCTTGTAATCCTCCACTGCCAGGCACCGTATGGATGCGAACATCGTCCATCCAACTCTTTTCAGCACTTGAACCAAAATTATGGAATGCCCTTCCTGAGGACGTCAGATGATCTGAGGTCTACACTGTCTTCAAGAGGAGATTGAAAACGTACCTCATCTTCCAATACAAGGCACAAGGGGAGAAATGTAATAGAGCAGAGGGCCATTATCATTGTCCCTGGACAGCGTGGGGGAAATGTGACCATGTTTGCTGCTATCACACAGAACTCCACCACCATGCCACTCTTGGTCCTTACAACACTGTCCATATGCTCACTTTTCTGGAAGCAATTCACAATATACTTGAGCAGAGCAGCCCAGATTTGTGGTAATATGGGACAATGTACGTTTTCACCGGGCTGTTCTGGTCCAAAACTGGTTTGCAACCCATCCATGGTTCACAGTTGTGTACATCCCCCCATTTTCACCTTTTATAAATCGTATTGAGGAATTTTTCTCTACACGGCGCTGGAAAGTGAAGTGAAGCCCTATGCCCGCATGGCGCTTTCCAGGCAATGGAGGAGGCATGTGGGGACATAGATGCTGCCTCTGTCCAAGGTTGGACACCACTCTAGGAGATTCTTCCCTCGCTGTTTGGCAAGAGAAAATATAGCATGTGATGCAAACAAAGTATTGTGGCCTGACCCAGCCTGGAGGAGGGATGCAACTTAGCATTGGTGATTTTTTTTCTTTCCTCTATAAATTCTACTTTTGGTTTACATATGTTTATGGTTTCAGTACAAATTCCCGTATGGTATATGGTTTTGTTTTCTTGTATGTCGTATAACACTGTACTACAGTTACTACAGTAATGTTTCGGAAAAATAAATATTTTCTGTTTCACCATTGCATTGGTGCTTACAGTATACATTTCAACCCCTCTCAGCAGATAACTTTCACTCTAGAACATTGTATGGAAATGTAGATATACGCCTATGAAAGACAGAAGAGCTTTAGATTTAGAACAACCGTGTGTACATGGTATATTCAAAAATGTACTATTATGAAAGAAATGTTTGCCATTTGATGCAAATACTTGATTTTGCATTTTGTGTGCGCAATTTTGGATTTGTGTGTAGAGTTTTGTAGAAATGAGACAGAAAACATTTGAAAGCAATCAAGAAAGACTGTAATAAATGTCAAATGTATTCAGCATTGCGGTAAAGACATCTTCCAATTTTTTAAAGGTATTTTTGTTACTTCTGGACTATTGTTTGAAGGACGGTTTCAGTTTATCTTTTATGATTTTTGTGTGTGTAATGTATTGCATCCTGCTTTTAAAAAAATTGAGCGATCTGATTGGTTGAAAATTTCCAGCAATCTGATTAGTTGAAAATTTCCAGCAATCTGATTTGTTGAAAAAATAAAGCGATCTGATTGGTTGAAAATTTCCAACAATCTGATTTGTTGAAAATTTCCAGCAGTTGTACTAGTAGTTGTACTTTGTTGTAAGTGGTTTCTGGTTCGAGTCCATTGATTGCTCAAATCAGTAGTGTTTTAGTCAGTAATTGATAAAAAAAAAATATTGCCGCCTTTTTGACATCCAGGTGGGAGGAGAGTTCAAACCTCTGATCTCAGGCACAGCTACCCAGTAGTTTAGCTTGATGACTAATCTAGATACTCATAGCTGAGTACTATCAGAAATGATGTTGACCTGGTAGTCCCATTCCTGGTTACTAAAGCCAAATTAAAATCAGGAACACTGCTTTCAACCATCCTACAAGGGCGAAGGGGTTACTACTTGCACTTTGGTGTCAGAAGTTTGTGGGTCGAGTCTCTGGATTTCCCAATTAAATCTAATTATTCTAATCTAATCATTAGCATTTTAGTCAGTAATTGATTTAAAAAAATAGTTCAGTTTTTTTAACATCCAGGAGGGTACAGGGTTCAAACCCTACATCTCAGGAACAGCTACCTAGTAATTCAGTTTGATGTGCTATCTAGGTTACCCTGGCTAATTTCTATCAGAAATAATGTTCCTAACTGACCAATCAAATCACTCCAAATACTCTAAAATACTCCAAATACCGCTCTATACTATTATTTAAAATCACACATTCAATATGCTGGCAACTATCTAGTTAGAATATATTAAGTTTTATGCATATTTCCTGTGATCCCAGTAATTGTATATTAATTGAAGATTTAATGAATAAAAATTACACAATTTCTGAAAATCCAAACAAGATTGAAATAATTGAAGAGATCTGATTGGTCGGGGGGGGTGCAATCTGATTGGTCTAAAAAATGGAGCGATCCGATTGGTCTGATATTTGGTGCGATCTAATTGGTTGCTTTGCGATTGCTCTAATTGCGATTGCTCTATACTATTATTTTATATCACGCTTTCAATACGCCAGCAACTGTATGGCGAGCTTTTTTATAATAGGCATTGTTTATTTGTTGTTGTTTTTTAATGGTATTAGAACACTTTACTTGTATTTAAAACTCGTCTATCAATTGGAAAAAAAAAAATTTTCTCAGAAAACTAAAATAACTGCTATACTTCAAGTAATACTCAACTGTTGGGATTTTTTCTATTCTGATACTTTCCTGTGAGGTGACAGTGTTCATTTGGATTATTTAACTGGTACTAGGAAAGGTTATTGCTTTTATGTTATTCCATAATCCCACTGGGAATTACTGAGTTATTTTTATTTTATTTTTTTACTGTTTTCAAAGAGGTGAGATCATAAATTGATTTTTTTTGTGTGTGAGTCACTCATACTGCAGGAACTAGGTCAGTAATGATGCCTAAGCTAGAATGCTTAGAGAGGTCTGCCAGAGCCACTAGGGAGGATGAGGATGAGCCTGAGAGTGAGAACAAACTTGGCAGAGGAATGCGTGAGATACGAGCTAACGAGCTAATTTACACAGGCAGTGTAAGTGCTGAAGACAACAGGGTCTGTAATACCACTATTGTTGGTGGTGGCAGTGTTGATAATGACAATAACATCTGTAGTATTAATATGCACTTTTTTTATTCCAAGGATTCCGGTGTGTATGTTAGAAGAAATAAGGCAATGACCAGTAATGTAAGAGACCAATCCTTCCTTAAAAAATACAGAGAAGAAAAGCTTTACCATATGTGTAAATATGTAAGTCATGTATAAGTTTTGAGGGGTGTATTTGTGTATTGTCAATGCAGATTGCAAAATGTTAATCAAGTGTCACAATTTAGGATACTAACAGCGAAGCTGACAAAAACCTTGCAAAAAAGCAGGAAGGATGGAAGAAAGATCCTGCAATCAAGTCAGAATAAGAAGAAATGAAACATCTTATTCTAGGCCTGCAAGTCCAAGTGGCGTGTCTTCAAAAATGTAATGAAAATAGGTAAGGTAATAGGTGTTACAGACGTAATGTCAAAGCCCTTTTAGTTTGTTTAAAAGGAACAATCTTTCATCTCACTTTATCAAATAAAATTTCTGTTTTGAAATATTAGCGTAGCTTTATGTCAATGTTATGTTAGCTTTATGTTAGTAGCTTTATGTTATCAGTTTTTTTTACTTTACTCTCCTGTAGCAAAAGTACCTGAGCCCTGCTTGGATGCAACAGTGGCCTGTCTTGAAACAGATCGTGAGCCCAGGACAATAAATTATGTGAGCAGTGGTGACTTCCCAAGGGACATTCCAATGGTAATGATTTTACGCTTCCCTATATATTTAAATGTAAATCTGTTGTGAGATTCCTTCTTTAATAGTCTTCTTTGACTACCATTCCATGACAAATCATGAAAACAGAAAGGCGGATTTTGACACCCACTACCCCGATTGTTTTGAAATTGCTTCTGTAGGTGGAAATAGATGTAATAAGTATTCTTGTGACATTTGTTAGGAGGAAAAAATAATTTGGGCTCGGAGAAATTAAGTTAATTGCAACAAAACTGAACAGTTCATAGGTTTTATTCAGTAAATATAATTCCCATCATCCGATTTGGACCAATTTGTCCCTCATCTCATATCCTATTATATTATGTGATGTTATCAATTATCTTTAGCTCTCAAACTAGAGAAAACATTTCTGAATAATCTGAGATGGTGAGTGTCGTGGCTTGCTGATCTGACATGGAATTTTTGTAATGCTGGTTTTTATCATTTGAAGCTGAAGAACCAAATACATTCCCTGGCCAGTGTGCATTAATTAAATGGGGGGATTCAAAAAAGACCACCAAAGAACTGTGCACGACTGTCGTGGTGAGGCAGGTGCTTGCAAGTCACAGTATGACTGGCAGAAGGTCCAATGCTTTCAAAGAAAAAGAGGCCAAGCCACAACTTGACCCTGCAAAAATGACTGACATACTGTACTGACATACAAAAATTATTTAGAACCAGCTCAATACCTTAATTTAACTAATTTAAGGTTTTTGTGATGATAAACATAGACAATGTTCACCTGTTGTTTTTGTGTTTTTGTCAGATACACAAGTATATTCATTTGGACCTGCAGTTAAGCTGTACTTGTACTAGACTCACATGTCATTATCTAGTACGACAGTGGACTGATATCTTCTCTTACCTTCTCCCTCCTCTCTCTCTCTGTCTCTTTCTCAGTGGAGAAGATTCAAGGGGATCAACAAGGATGCAGATATCAATTGTGTCATCATTATCAGTTTTGAACTTTATTAAGAAAAATGCTTTGTGCTCTACGATCGTACAATTATTAATGTCATGTTATTCTTACAATAAAAATACAAAATCTTTACATTGAGACTGCTCAGCAACCAGCAGTTATATGTATATGTATGCCTATATTAGTAGCAGTGCAGTTGTGAATATAAAAGTCAGACAAGCGTTAAGCAATCTGTCATGCCTATGGTATCCATGTGATTCAACACAATTCAATGCAACGCTTTTGCTTCATGTTTCATAGTGTAGTCCCTGGCTAACTTTACTAAGCTCAATGCGGTCCTTGGGATAAAATGTTTGCCCTCCCCTGTTATATTACAAGGCACACTTGCATAGCTGCCTAAATCTTACTGACACATTTTGTTACAAATGCAAATGGAGCAATTAATATAAATCCTATAGGTAAATGAGAATACAGTAGATTATCATATAAGAAAAATGAAAGAATAATATCCTATTAAAAATCCTACAAGATTTTGGAACCAGTCCTATTTTTCCTATAGGATTTATATCCTATAAGAATTTATCCAATCGGACTGGTTCCAAAATCTTATAGGATTTTTAAATTGGATTTTTCTATTGAAATCCTATAGGACGTTTTGACTAGGGTCGACATCAAATATAAATAATAAATACAAATGCTTAATTAACCAAGCTCTATATATACATACATACAGATACTGTACCTTGTATCAGAAGTAGTCTGTTACGGCACTGAAATGTGACGGAAGTTAAAATAATATATTTTGTCGAACCGAAAAGTACGAGTCACAAAAAAATAATCGGTATCAAATATCACTAATAGTTGATAATAACCGAATTGGAACAAAAAATGTTTAAATTTGTTGATCAAAACAATTTTTATAAAGTGATTTTCACATGTTTCCATGTTACAAAGCGGCTGTACATACAGAAAAAGACAATATGTCCTAGGTTCCTCATGTGATTGCTGAAAGAGAGAGATAGCACATTGTTAATGCTTACCTATGGAAGCAGTATGATTTCAAGTTAAATTATTTTAAAATTTTAAAAGTGAAACTTTGCGAGTGGTCACACCTGCATATATCTATGGCAGCATACAGTGAGGATGAATACCGGAAACAACACATGGCCATGAAGGTGGTCCGAACCCATCCTGCCCCACCAAAGGCAGAGCCCAGCCAACTAGGTGGGAACCACCAGTGATGGTGCGACAACATAAATGGTTCACCAAAGATTTCTAATAGCCACCCTTCCCTTCACTGTTACAGTCCCCCTATTGACTATATGCAAGTTTTAAAATAGTATAACATTGAATATACTATATGACAAAAGGTTTATAATGTCATAATCAAAACTTAAGTTTAGTAATTAAACAGGGTCACAAAAACAAAAATCTAGCTCTTTTTTGCGACTATCAGAAAATAATACCTGTCTAACACCTGATTATTATTCAATTTACCAACAAAAGTACGATCTGGGATAGTCTTCAGGTGTTTGGGAAGCATATAGATGATGTGGGGTTGTGGAGCCATGAAAACGGTCCTTTGTGTTATATTTATATCCGTTGTGCATTAACTGCATTTGTGACCATGTACTCGCTGCAGACACTCTGAAGCCCAGTGGAACACTGCGTTCTGGCAGTGATTCTCCAGTCTATGTAGACCACAGACTTGCAATCCAGACTGTGACATCCTTTTCTGGCTGTAGGAGTTGTTCTTGTTAAATCCTCTGGGTGGCAGCAATGCGACTACAAACGTTAATCTACGGGAAAGTTCAAGGAAGAAGAAGAATAATGTAGAGGAAATGACGAGCCTGAGCGGATGTTTCGCGAATCTTACTTTTCCCGCGGTTTGGAAGAACAGTGAATCAATATCTAGCTAAAAAGCTAATCGTCAACATATCAATCAACAGTAAGCAAATTTTGTATTGGGGTCAAGTTGGGATTTTAAACAAAATAAGCGTGCTTGCCTGAGATTTTTAGAACCATTTCCTTACATTTATTTAATTCTATAAACCCACAGCTTATTTGGCACTTTATTCGAACTAGTCGAAATGCCCCCTAAAAAACGCAACACTGGGATACTGCTTGCAAAAGAAATGAAGTCCAACAACAAGGGGTTCTCTCCGGACAAAAAACAGAATTCAGAGTTGACAGCTGATAAGTAAGTTAGTCCCGCTTTGTAATGTATTTGGTAACATTTGAATATTTGAAATGTTGTTTGATAGTTGTCTTGTAAAATGGAATGATTGTAGTCAGCCAGACATCTAGAACTTACTGCGTTACTCACAATGTTTGTTTTTTATACATGACTATAAAGTCGATTCTAGTATATTACTAGAGTAAGTATTTTGCAGATTTTTTGTTGTTGCTGTCAAACATTTTAAACGGGATTTTCTTTGTTCTACCTTTGTAACTACCTAAAATACAGCGATTTGGGGAATCCTGACTTACTTTCTTGACTTTAAAATACTTTGATTATTTGGCTCCCAATTTGGCGGAATTGTTTTGAGTAGGACTATGCGTCAATGATGCTTATATTGTTTTGACAATTGGTGTCCAAGTCTGTGCCTCCGTTTGATGTTAGTGTTGGTGTCGTTTCCGGTCGAATGATCACATCTCCTTTTCATTTCAAACGCTGTCAATACCTTTTTTTCCCCCTTGTTTTATGGTTGTGCTTTTTTTTGTATCTAGTTGTATTACACTGATGCTGATTCGCAAATGCATCTTGGTACCTCCTCAGACTGTACTTCAGTGGCGGCGAGTGACTCAAAAAATTGAGGACGACAGGCGGAAAACAACCCACTGCGTCATTTTACAGTAGTTGGTTTCTTCTCGGTTAAAAAAAGAAGTAAACGTAAACCTGAAAAATCTAAAAGTGGTTCCCAATTTGCACTTAAAATTTATCTTTTATAATATGCTATTGTATCTATCGCTTTACCCCCATTCACATACAATACAGTGGTAAGGAATTGAAGATGAAAATTTGGAAATTATCATTGGACGAACGCGATGTCAATATTGTATTCTGGTTGTTGATTGGTTAGGGAGGACGTCCTCCCTTAGAGCCTCATTTTGCGTGTTTTGTCCAATAACAAATTAGCATAGAAAAAAATTAAGTACTGTAAATTGGTATAATAGATCCCGCCCTAAGGAGGACAGCAGGAGCCTGTCCTCCTCTGCCCCCCACCTCCACTTCACATAGCCTTACCTTTCCACTCAGCCTGCAGGTGTCACTGTTGAAGCATTTTAATCAGAATTTCTATAATGGATTTTTCCAAAGAGAGAAAATATTTTATAAATAATACTGAGATTTGGTAATGGTTTATTTCAAACGTTTTCTCTTTTTTTATATTTTGATCTCCCTCTTGCCTCTCCAAAATAGAGGAAGAACAGCCTCCTCTATTGACTAGCCTCCTCTGCTGTACCTTGACCCCCCACAACACAAAGATGCTGTATATTTTATGTTTTGTTACTGAATTAGTACTGCACCATGTGATGGTCAGTTCAGTTGTGTTGTTTTGCATGTACCAATTGTTCCTTGTTGTTTTGTTTAATGTTTAATGCTACAATATTCTCCTGGACTTATCCCATCTGCAACTGGAATAAACTAGTAAACATTAATGTCATGGGTTGCAATCACATGTTAAAAGAGATTAATTTAGAAACCGAAATGCAAAATCTTGCATTCTCTACAGCGAAACCAAGCTCTTTTTAAAACCCTTCTTGCAGACACAAAAACAAGGAGATGGATTTTGTTACTCTTTGTAAGAAGCTGAAGGTGACAGATGCCGTCTGTGATAAAGCATGGGCAATATGGGAGACAGTGAAATCATTCGATATAGTGCTGGTGAGTCATCTTTTTAACTTGTCTGTACTAACAATGATGCAAAATGTATTTAAACGTATGAAGGCTTCCAACTTAGAACTGGGGTCAATGTTATATTGTTCCTGAACTCCATGTATAATACTTATCTCTCTGTATTTACCAATGAGGGAAAAAGTCAGAGAAAAATTGACATTTAAAAAAAAATCATAATATATAATAGTAGACTTGTTTCTGTTGTAGGACACTAACAAAAAGCACTGGGGAGCCTGTTTGTACATTGCTGCCACAGACCTGGATGAAATGTCCTTCACCATCACAGAGGTCCTGAAGGCTGTGAATCTCAAGTGAGTGAAAATTTCAAGCCAGATTTTACAATTGAACAAGAGACGCATATATATTTTCTTGGGAAACAGCCACGACCACATGTATCTGACATCTACACATGTATGTGTCTTATTTTGTAAATTCAGTCTTTGGGCTACACAGCCCCCACACTTATTAGTGAGGAGCTTTCAACTCATAGGGCACGTTAGAGTGCCATTACAAACTGAGCCGTTTGGGAGGCTGGCACAAGGTTGTTCTTACATTGCTACATTTATTCATTTTTCAGCATTAAGTTCCAGAGAACTTGGGCATGTTATTAATTTGAAATCATGTTCAACACCAGTCCAATTTTTTGGTAAGCTTTGAGTAAGTTTTCCAGCCCAATGGAAGTGCTTTCATAGACGGTGATAAATCTTTTTGCAAAATTATGCGTGTGACAATGCCAAACTTTACAGTAGTGCTCCTTTTCTCGGTCCCCGGTGCAATTTCTTAACCAGAATGAGATTTTATGCTTTTTTTTTTTGGTCATAGCACAAGTCAGTGGGATGCGTTTTGTAGAGAAAAGGTTTTTAAACATGATATTGTTGCAATGTTGACCCTCCACAGAACCTAGTGCAGGCTTAATATTTATGGCCTTTAGGTCTTGGCATCGAGACATGTAGACAGACTAGAAGTTCCCATCACAGATTTAAAGCTTTTGGGTTATAGATGAAGAAATGCGTAATTCTTCTTACAGAGTCATATATTGGATATTCAAAGGCACTGCCCCATGCTGGCTCTAAGGGTGCTTTCTATTTAAGTGTTGTGTGCTTATTAATGGTACTTGTTTTGTGGTTTCTCGTATCCAGAACTACTTGCGCACTTGTCATAACTTGTACAGGATGTGTAAGTAAAAAGAAGCAATCAACCTGCTGACCATGTTAGAAAATCCATTACGGCAGTTTGCCCAATGTTACAAGAACAAAGGACTGTGTTGGCATACAAAAGAGGGTAGAATTCACAAGATATTCAAAGATACTCACGAATGAAAAGGGTCAGATCAAAGTACTGCTTCTCTAAGAATAAACAACCTATTGTAATGGTGTTTACTGTTAGCACAGTAGTGCAGATGAGATGGTAAATGTTTGGACCGAGAGAGATGGACAATCGATTCATCATGCCAGCACCATATGAATTTGTTCTCATTTGGTGTAGTTTGAAGCAATTGTCTGATCTGCTGAAGATGATGGATGTGAACATGGACACCATCAGCACCAAAGTGAACACGGCTATGACTAGACTGGAGAAGAAATATGATGTGTCTCAGGCACTCTTCCAGAAGTTTGAGAAGTGAGTAGGAGACGACCGACTGCACCGTTTCCTCCAGGAAAAATAACACGTTTCATGAATTGTCAGTAACAACCATATATATCCAAATATTTATAATTTGCTTGTCTAGAATGTTTAAAAGTACTGTGCTGCAGGCAGTATCTGCAAAGTGTTACTAAATAATGTTTTAAGAACTTCCAGACATTCGTTAGCACTTTTTTCCCATTTGGAAATGGAGCTATTCATTTCAATTAGGCTATTCATTTCTACAGCTGAAAATATCACAAGGTTAAACAAAATTCCCTTAAATTATACATGACATGGGCAACTACTGAGAATGCTATGTAATTATGGTATAAGAGCTTATTACCTGAATTCAATTTTATATTTACCTGTTAGTCATTCAGCACAGGGGTTCCCAAACTTTTCCATGCCAAGGCCCACTAAATGGCATGAGCTTCTTAACCCCCCGTCTTTAAAAACCCATTGACAATACTTCAGCAAATGTAAAAAGTGTTTTGAAAACCAAGGATTTAGCAAACACTCTTATCCAGAGCGACATACGAAAGTGCTGTAGTTTAGGGTTAAGGTGCAATAAGAAACTGAGCTACCTTGCCCGACTACTGTGAGAAGGCAAAAAGACTAATGCTACAAAGGAGATAACAATAAACATGCATAACTTGCAAATAAAAGCATCATGATCTAAGCATAAACATGCATAATAAGCATACACGACAAGCGCAACCTAATCTAAGCGTCAATCACAACATGAGCTTCCATATATCCAATTTTGGTAGTGTGATCTGTTCATATTAGATGTGTAATGCCAAGGTGACTATTTGGTTAATAACATTAAAGGACCCATTCATTCACTGCTTTGTAGTGTAGCAAGCGCATGTCGTTTTGATATTGCTTAAAAATGATTCATGTTTTGGCTTGGTCCATAGCAGAAGTGGCCAAACCTTGTCATCTAGTGCTGCGCTCTTGTATGTTTTACTGGTCATTATAAACTGGTTTTCGCCTGCAATATCAGGTGAGCATGCTTTGGTTTCCAAGTGCTCATTAGAAAATGAACATTAGAGCTGAAAATGACCTACTGATGCAGCTGCCCTTGAGGACAAGGATTGAGCACCACTGCTCTACGTTAACAAAAAAATGAATTAATTTGTTTGTTTCTGTTTTAGGACATGTAGCAAAATCTACGTGGTTACTGCCTCAAAGTAAGTGAAATAAGTAAAAGGCTCCTTCTCCCTTTAGGAATTTCACAAGGAACTTTACTGTGATGCAATTCTGTCAACCTGTTATTGCTTGCGATCGATGACACTTATTGCAGAAGTGCCCTACAGGTTGAGGGACCAAACATGTTGAACAAACATGTTCTCTTTGGAAACTCCCACGTTGCTACCACAGTTTGACTCTTCAAAATGTTTTATAATGTAATGCGGTGACTAATGTGCCTCCCTTTACCTTATGAGTTGCTTTGTGAGCAGACTTTCTCATTGTTTTTCTCCATCTTCAGAGGAAAGAACGGAGTGGACTGCAAGAAAATCATGCGCAGCAGCTGGATGCTGTTCCTCCTGGCCAAAGGTGGGGCTGCTGTCCAATCAGTCTTCTCAGATGGCCTCTTGAGCCACACTATTTTCTTTTATCCTTCCCCTTCTCAGCATTAAGATTAATTTTAATGTAAATACATAAATACTTCTAGCCTAATCAATTATTTCAAATTGATTTTTCGAACCAATTTGGATTCTTACGTGTCTGCTTGTCACCACAAATCCTGCTGCCACACAGGGAGAGAGAAACCCTGCTTCTTTACCCAGCCTGTGTGGCACTCTACTTATGGGGCTCCTAGTCAGTCGGCCAACAACTTGTGCTTGACTGGAAGCTACCGTATTCAGCTCATAGGTCTCAGCCTGTGCTTGGGTGAGGGACTATCCCAACTGAGCCATTTGAAGGCCTTCAGTGTTCTGCAGATAATTTCAAAATTTGCTTAGTCAGGCTTTGAGACCGGACATTTAGCCAGTAATGTCAAATACTACTGTCTTTTGGGTTAAGGAGTCTGTAGTGGTGAGCATCTAAGCTTATTAAATTAACATTTTTGTGATAGCTAAGGAAAACCTTACAGCTTTTTTCCAGTTTTGGGATTGTGCCTTAATGACCTTAATCCTGCATCCCCTCGACGGCTGCTTCACCTCTCCCCATGTGGGGCATTTGCAGGTAGAGTGCTGCAGATGGAGGATGACCTGGTGATCTCTTTCCAGCTGCTGATGTGTGTGTTGGACTTCTACATCAAACGCTGCCCAACCAATCTGCTCCAGCAGCCATATCGTAAGCCTCCTTTTCAGAGATTTGTGCCAGAGGGGGGTAAAGAGAATAATACAAATACATCCACAAAAACTTGAGTGATTCATAAGATGTTAAAGGAGGTTAGTAATTACCTTAGCTCTCTATATAATTTTATTTTTCCTCCTTTGTGTAAGTACTTGCGGTCCTTCAGTTCATTTTGTTCTAAAATATATATGATGAAAATGAACAGATACAGAAACAATATCTTAAGTTTTCATTGGACAGCTTAGATTCTGGGTTTAGCTTTGGATGGTTTGCTGTGATTTTTCTCTTGCTATTACTTAGCCAGTTTGTACCTCTCCTGCACAGAGGCTGCTGTCAGTGCAGTAGGCCAAAGCCCCCCAACCCGGGCATCTCGGCGCAATCAGAACAAGGTGAAACCCTGTTCCCCAGACATGGACCTGAGGCTGCTGGAGATTCTCTGTAAAGAGAATGACTGCAGTGTGGATGAGGTGAGTCTATCAATAGTTCGTTATTTGGTATATCGTTCAAAGGAGAGATGCAGAAGCCTTGGTGTGAGAGCAGTGTACTGGATATTCACAGACAATGGATTTTGTTGGAATGATCCCTGGACTGAACATTTTCTTTCAGGTTAAGAATGTGTACCAGACGAGCTTTTCTGCCTTTCTCGACACTATGGAACTGTCTGGGTCTGCCGATTTGCCTGAGGTAAATGAGTCTGAAGACTGAACTCGCCAATGTTCATCTCACCAATTATTGCAGCCACACTGCAAGCCTTACTTCTATTTAAATGAATGTATTAACTGTATTAACGGAAACGGAAAGCTCAAGCCAAATACTGCATTCTACAGTAAGAACCCAATACAACAGTGAGGAATTAAGGCAGTAGTGTTGTAGTTCGGGGATGCCTTGCTGCATTAGCACCCGGACACCTTGCTTGCAAAGAAAGAACCATGAATTCTGCTCTGTGTCAAGAGATTTCTACTGGAGAACATCCGTCTCTGTGAGAATGGGCCATGCTGCAATGACCTGAAAGCGTGCAAGCAAGTCTACATTCAAATGGTTGAAGAAAAGTCCATTTTAATGATTTGGTCAAAGTCCAGACCTAAACCCGATTCAGATGTGACGGAAAGCCCGCAAATATCACTGAGTTTGTGTTTCTACAAGGGGAAGTGGTGCCAACATTCCTCTGTGGTGCTGTTGGAAGAATAATCAATGACACCAGGGAGAGTTTGGTTGCAGTAATTGGTGGTGGTGTAACCAGTTATCGAGTCTAGGGAGTGATTCATTTTTCACACGGGCATTGGGCATAACTTTTTTTAAATAAATAAAAGTAAATTAATTTTAAAATTGCGATATTTAAATAAAAGCGTACAGGCAGCTTTGTCACCAGTATTGTTCAGAAACTTAGTTTGTATGTCTTATGAATTACTCAAACGCTATAGTACTTTTCCCTTGGAAGTGATGCGTTTTTCTTTCTTGACGAGATACCAGTGTTTGGAAATACTTTTGTGTTCATAATTGGGCGCACTACGCATTATAGGAGAATTGTCACTGTCTGATTTGTTTAAAGATTGTTCTCGGTTATCCTTTTGGGCTTGTTGATATTTTAACCGATTTTCCATCTCGTTAGGGTTTTCATCCTCGTTGTGCATTTCAGGTGGATGAACTAGCGAGACAATATGAAGAACTGCACCTAAAAAACAAGGACTTTGATGCAAGACTGTTCTTGGACTATGATGACACGCTTCAGATGAGTAAAGTGGATCTGTGAGTGAAATGTCAATACCGTAAATAATGTTCTTGAAACGCACATGAAATGTATTACTATGATCCTGTGAAATTTGACAAACTACATTGTAACTATTCTGTATCGCATCAAGGTCCATAGACTTCTTGGTCCTGACCATATTATTTGTGCGTTGACAAATCAGCACTTGTGTCTCAGAGTTGGTGGTTACGTTTCTTCTCCCTGTTCCCGTCGCTAGGACTGAGTTCGAAAGAACACCCAAGAAAAGCCAACAGGGAGAAGAACCAGTTCTTATCCCACCTCAGACTCCTGTCAGGTCAGTTAATTCAACGTTGATTGTGTTTTAGACTGCCTGTGAGTTGACACCCTTATTGTCTCTGATGGAATTTGAGTAGCCTTAATTTAAGCACAAATTGATTAAACCCTCAACCATGGATGTATTATTTTGTATGACATGGTCTGGTTGAAAGTTTGTCAAGTATGTGAGACAGAAAAAATATATTGATTTGTTATCCCTATTCTTTTTTTATAGAAATTGCCATTGTATTTTATTGTGTATCATTTTAACTTTTCTGTAACCCTGATGTAGGATGTTGAAGCGTAGATAATTCTCCAAAAAGGTGTTTTAGCATTAAAAAAACTATTTTGCGTACTTGCTTGATCCCTGTGAAATTGAACAAATGGCCCAAGGCGCTTGACGGTAATCTCCGCACGGCAACCTGCTGTGTAATAGTAACAGCCAGGTACAGTGCTCTGCTGGGATACCCCTAACGCTTCCTCGTAAATGTTGGGATGCCCTAAACTAGAGATCTTTTCACTCGTTTCTGAGGCATTGTTCCGAGTACTTTTTTTCACATTCTGAGGCCTGTAGAAAGATTCGCTCGTCTATAGCACGCACTAAAAATGTACCAATCTAATGTCATTCTCAATGTACTTCTGTATGAAATTTTGAGTCCCGCCACTGTATACTGGGATTGATTTCCACCAAGCCAGCCCTAATTTTACACAGTGCAGCTACACATCCCACTTTTTCGAGGTTGAGCTCAGATTCAGGTGGGACACACTACTCCTGCATGGCACTGCCGGCTTTCTGGTGCCTGGAAAGCAGACATGATCTGGTTTCAACTCACAATTATATTAGCATATTTTGCACCTGTATATATTTCTAGAAAGATTGGGTTTGTTAAATCATCTTTGTTGGCTGTAAATTGGGGCAACCATATATTAGAGCATGAGCTTCTAATAATAATCCTTCCTCCTTTTGATAAATGCATATGTAATTCCAGAGCGGCAATGAACTCCATCCAACAGCTGAGGATTGTTCTCAACTCTGCCATTGACAGACCCTCAGGCAAGTTAATCGGCTATTTCAAGGTAGGTCTCCTTGCGGTCCTCACACATTTATACTCGCGTGCTTGGTTTATAAAATCAGTCAACACGTTATTTCTCTTACTTGTGTAAAAGTAGTTTCTCTCTTGTTAGAACTGTACAGTGGATCCTTCGAAGGAGATCACGGAGCGGGTCGAATACCTGGGCAATTGCTTCAAGCAGAATTTTGCCCAGTCTGTGGGTCAGCGCTGCGTGGAGATAGGCTCTCAGGTACCGGGTGGTTTACCATGGAAGAAAGGAATCATTTTTTTAAGTGTTACCTGTTTTTTATCTTAAACCGTTCTCATTTCTCAGCGGTTTATCCTCGGGGTCCGGCTCTACTACAGAGTTATGGAGTCCATGCTGACATCGGTAAGAAACTAGAAGTTCATTCAATTTTTTCTCTTTTGACTTGGGGGTCTACTTGGCTTTTGTGTGTAGACCAGCATTCTTTGGTTGGCTCACCTCTCTCAGGAGAATTTCTTACACACTATGCTATGACCAAAATGGTGAGCAGGAGGCCACCAAAACAATTTTCCATAGCTTGTAATATTCGGTAGGGTGTGATGCCTTGCCAGTTTATCAAATTTTCCATTTCTCCCTACAGGAAGAAAAGAGGCTTTCGGTGCAGAACTTCAGGTGAGTTCTGACCAGATGTGCCCAATCATTAATTTATATGGTTTAAAGCCATCTGTCTGAGACTGCTTGCCAGAATGATGCTGTCCCTGAAGTATACATTAACTCTTTCAGCAATCTTCTCAACAACGCCACCTTTCACATTTCCCTCCTTGCCTGTGCCCTGGAGGTTGTCATGGCGACCTATGGTGGTGAGCTGTTTTAGATTGTGAATTTTTTCTTTTGTTTCGATATTCAGCCAACAATCTTAGATTATATATGAATAGTTTATATTGCTCAGATAAAATGTCAGCCAAAGGTATGAGTAATGGTTTAGGTAGGAAGTTGTGAACAGATTATTGTATTTTAGGAGGGGGGACCTACTGTTGGACCCTTGAGCAAGGTACTAAACAGATTAATCTGGGTGAAGTGAAACATTGGAGGCTAAGTGGCTCTAAATCAAACCTTCTGACAAACGGGTATATATGTATACTGCCTTAGGATTTACAAGTTTATCTGAATATCAGTTAATATAAAGTAAAACCCTACAACATTTATGCATGTTAGAATATTGCAAGACATTTCCCTTATCCAATTGTTTTATTCACTTTAAAGGTTTATTTTTCTTACTTTGCATAGTGCATTTGAAACCTATTGAGATCATTAATTGACATTTTTATTTAAATAGTTATTTTTCCAAGAACAGTCTTGCATCAAAATTCCATCACCCCTGCACTTTAGCATTGCTGAAATTATTCCTCAAACCGATAACATTGAGTCTCCCTCTTCAGACAATCCTGCAGTATTTAAAATCCGTTCCTGTGGCCGTGCCACTCTGATAAATCTGGCGTCCTCGTGCAGCGCTCTTCTCTGGCCGCAGTAGAGCTTATTTTATTGCCTTTGTCGTCATTTCTCTGCCCACTCTTTTGCTCACGTGAAAAGGTCGGTTTTAACCAGAAAATTGGAGCTGGCTTTGGAGGAATTCTGTCGATTAGAAATGCCCCCCCTCGGCCTTTACCGACCTTCCCACAATCCAATGTGATTGTTTTCTCATTCCAGGGAGCACCTTTGTAAATGGTGCATGCAGGAGTGGCAGCGCCGCAGAGACCAACCTCTCCTTTCCCTGGATCCTGGACGTCTTCCAGTTGTCGGCCTTTCACTTTTACAAGGTGATAGAGAGTTTCATCAAGGCGGAGCCCAGCCTGAGCCGTGACATGATCAAGCACCTGGAGCGCTGTGAGCATCTAGTGATGGAGAGCATCGCATGGAAGGGGGTGAGTGTGACCTAACCGGGGGGGGGGGGGGGACACAGCAGGTGTATGATGGGCATAGTGTGGAAATGGGTCCTTTGGTGAGCAGTCGTAGGCTTTTTTGGGCCGAGCAGATGCCAATGAGGATAAGGCTGTTAGTGGTGCGGCAGCAGGTGTCTGTCTGGTAGTTGGTTTGTCTGGGGCGTAAAAGTGTACGGTTCCTTAACTCCATGGGACAGTCCTGCGCTGTTGTGATAAGTACAAAGAGCATCAGAAGACAGATTGTCCATTAACTTATCATCGTGGTCTACCCCTACAGTGTACTATCGTTGTAATGTATTATTTTGTGATCTTTTTTCTTGCTTTATTGATTACTAAGACGTTTTTTGAAGTTTTGTGTGTACATTTTGAATAATTACTGTACATGGAACAGAAATTTGTTTTTCATTAGCTGAAAGATGTGAAACGGTATGAAATTGGTATGCCTGCTTTCCATTCATACGTGAGCCGATGTCCAAAAAAAGTCTCAGGACAAAGGATTTCAGTTTGTTTTTCAGAATGCTCTTCTGTAAAAGTTACCCATGGTAAGAAGTGCAAGTTGTTCTGAGGAGGTGTAATGGAAAAATTCCTTAAGGATTTTATTTTCTAATGCGAGTTTCTGTGTGATAAAGTGGGTTTCAAGTGAGTGCCACTTGATGTTCCCTCCTTCTAATCTTGGCACAATTTTTCCACTTTGTGGTGCAATTCCAGTGAACCTTTTATTCTTTGAGTGAAACAGGTGCAGTTTGTGTAAGAAAACCAAAAGGTTTTTTGCTTGAATCGCCTTAAATATTTAGCAGTAGTTCTGTTTACCGGAATTTTACAAAGGACCTATAAATATTCTGTTTTGCAATACAACTAATGAAATTGCTCTAGGGAAGTATGGACTTAGCTTTATTTTAATGACTAGATGGGAACTTTTAATGTAGTAGATTATTTTAGTACTAGGGAATTTAAGTTGGTTTTTGAGTGGTCTACTGGATATTGTCTAACATCTGGCAGTGTTATGCTCAGGAAACAAATCCCTTAAGCTGAAATATAAATACAATGTGAATGTTAGTGGGGGGGCTTCCATTAACTTGCTTTAGACGGTTCCTCTAAGAATTCTGGTCTTTTGGATCTGTCTGAAAATGGTCTTCACGATGTACCATTAACAAAATTCAGTAAATGTGTAAAAGCTCAAGGCTGCTGATACAAAATGTGCATTATTTAATGTAATATTTGATACGTTTAAATGTCTTTCCCTTCCTAGCCCTAACTTTGGCCCTCACCATCAGAGTGAAGTTGTCAGCACACAGGCTCTAGAATGCTAGAATTTGTTTGGTGGTAAAGTGGTTAATTTGAGACAGTTTAACTGGCAGCCAAACTTTGCTCTTGTTGGTGGTATAACAACACTGATGTGAAATTATGGGGGAAATATTTTCTGTCACTACAGGCAATGATTTGACAAAATGAATAAGTAGAGGAAGTGTACAAACTGTTTATTGACGTCCAGTTTCAGGGAAAACCATATCAGAATCTAGTCTCCACTGTAAAGCTCCCTCTACCTCTAATTGAATATTTAATGTATGTTAAGCATAAACTAAACAAAAAATGTATGCATGGAATGACCTCATGCATACAACCACCCTGAACGGGTATCATTCACCTCACCCATCAGTACATAGAGATGTTTTTCTACTGTGAGTGCATTAGTTCTGATAAAGGTATTGGGCAAATATTTCTGCATTTTTGGGTTGGTAGAAAAAGGCATGCTCTGACTGTTTCCCTGCTGTTCCCGCCCTGGGCAACGCGGTGAGGTAAAAACATCAGCGCTGCTTCAACCCTGGAAGCCAAGTGTGCGCTTGCCTTTCCCACCCAGTTGGAGTCAGTCTTTGTTTTGAATTTCAGTACCGTCACAGTGCAGCCACAAACTACACATTTTATTTCTCCTGTTCCTTCCTCCTTGTGTTCATCACCCTGCTTTACTAATGTAGCATCGCTACAAGACCTCCACTTACCTGTATGAACCAGGTTCCGGCCATGTGTTAATTTGAGTCCTGGTAGGAAGGTTTGATGCTGTTGGAAAAGTCTTTCCCAAGTGAGTGAAGTTAAATACCAACTTGTCTTCCCCTCGTCCTGCCACTGCCTTTTCAAGGAAAGTCACAAGGTCAACTTATGGATTTTTTTAGCTGAACTGGCCCTTCCTTGCTCACTGCTTTGAAAACGATATTCCAACAAGAATTTTTTTTTTTGGGGGGGGGGGGGGGTTGGTTTTTTTATCAATGAAA
>JAOVYW010019063.1:12816-34195 GCA_025775045.1 Hiodon tergisus | reverse complement strand
ATCCGCCTCTCCTCTCTTTACCTGTCATCCTTTCCTCTGCATCCGCCTCTCCTCTCTTTACCTGTCATCCTTTCCTCTGCATCCGCCTCAGATCTCTTTACCTGTCATCCTTTGATATTTGTGTTGATATAAATA
This sequence comes from Hiodon tergisus, assembly GCA_025775045.1. Classification (NCBI taxonomy): domain Eukaryota; kingdom Metazoa; phylum Chordata; class Actinopteri; order Hiodontiformes; family Hiodontidae; genus Hiodon; species Hiodon tergisus. The sequence goes on along the minus strand of JAOVYW010019063.1, from coordinate 34,060 downwards.
ATACAAATAAGACAGAACAAAGTACAATCATGAACGACTAATAAGTTTGAATAAAATATATTTACTGTTAGGAAACAGTGACTGAAACAGAAATGATACTGAAATGTGTTCACGTAATACACATAAAATATTTACAACTCTCCCCCTTCCTTCCCTCAGCTCCACACTGATGATAGGGTTCTTTGTGACCTGCCTGTTTCTTTTGCTGTCCGTCATGTTCGCCACTGCCATCTACTCCTGCTACACGGTAAGTCAGCCGCTCTCTGCTGGGGGTCTCCGAGGATGTCGTGGGTATCCACCGCTAGGCTGAGACTGGACAGAGCAGAAAACGCAGAGAAGAGAGAAACGAAAAACGCTTTTGGGTTGTAAGCAGTGTAAAGACGCAGGGCAGTGCATAACTGTGGCTGTTTTTCTTTTATATGCCGTGAATCTCTCAAAGAGGGAACGTTCCTGCATGCTTCATCCGTTCTTCTGTAGCCACGGTTCTTCAGGGGGAATGTGAGTTCCTCTGTCCACCTGAGAGGATAGTGAGGGAGGCTGGCAGACACTGGACTGGAGCAGGGTTAATCCAGCACAATGTGGAAGTCCTGCAGAAAAGTGCACCTTAACGGCTGGCCTCTTGAATGGAAGTAGTGCCCCGCGGAGCAGGGAAGGACCACAAGGGTTCAATCCGCCAACGGTGCGTTGTTCTTCTCTGCTCTCCCCCAGATTTTCCCAGTGCCTCTGCAGACCCTCTCCAAGAAGATCGTCCAGTCCAGGACGAACAGCACCCTGGTTGGGGTCTTCACCATCCTCCTGGTCTTCCTCTCTGCCTTCATAAACATTGTGAGTTTCACGTCTGCTTTCCATCCCTTGCCCGAATTCAGACCTTAAACATGCAGACACACAATCATTAAAACATTCTCTTTCCAAAACAAATGCCTTCATATTGTTGTCCATAAAGGCAAGTTGAAGAGTAATCTCCCAGGAGCATTGTGAAGTAGTGAGTTTCTTTTGCCCTGTGGTACCCATATGTGTCTGGGAGGGGATCTCGGAGCCCCCAGTCTCATCGTGACAGTGAAATCCTTTTCCTCTGCCTCTCAGTTCACCTGCAGCACCAACGCGTTGCAGACATGCCTGGGCGGTGAGTTCAACGTCAGCCCCAGCGCCGTCAACAGCTGCCACTTACGCAGATCCTTCCTCAACTATACCCTCTCCACGCTGGACGGCTTCTGCGGGGGGACCGCGCCCAACTGCAACTTCCCGGAGGTGCGCGGTGCTAGCAGTACTGAGACCATAAGCTTGACCTTTCCATTTGGACCCCCTGCCTTTGTGGTACACCCTACACGCTGGGTACTTGCTCCATCCGGGCTAGAGAGGGCAGGCATCGGCAGGGCTTCTCTCAGCTTGTTGCTAACCAACGCCCCATGCCGCCGCTGGCAGTGCTGTCAAGAGGAGCATGCGTCTGCCCCGATCACTGTCGAACCTCTTGTGCTGGACGTCGATTGACCGGAGGAGAGCAATCCTACTACTTTCTCGTCCTCTCCATGTGTCGTGGCAGTGATTGATAAGCACAATTCCTAATTCCAAATTGGAGAGAAAACTAAACATATTTGATGATTCCAAATTTTAATTACATAAAAAAAACAAAAAAAAAACCCAATTAGGATGCAAGCAAACTAGGCAAGCAAAGATCTAGGACTTAGTACCTGGGCCCTAAACCTGCTGTAGCACCAGATTTTTAAAGCAGACCTTTAATTCTTACATAGCCTTATCCTTGGTAGTATAGCCTTAACTTTGTTCCAGTGTTCAAAATACCACCCAGCCCCTTAAGATACGGGTACGCTCTTTTTGTTCCATAATTTCCTTCCTTAGAGCCCTAGAGCTTTCTGCTTAACCGTTTTCTCCAGCTATGTGCACTAATGGGTAGAACTGAAGTCCTGCTGAACGTGAGCTATTTCTCCCTGCTGACATCCATCAGTAAGTGTCTCCCCTGTCGACTTCTCTCTCCCCCTCTGTAGTACTTCTCCTCCTGCGTCCTGCTTAGCCTGCTGGCCTGCTCCGTCTTCCTTCAGATCAGCAGTATCGGGAAGCTCTTCCTCATGCTCTTCATCGAGCTTCTCTACGTGCTTGTCATGGAGGTGCCTGAGGTCAGCCTCTTCGACAACGGGGACCTGCTTGTGATGGCCAATGCCATGTGAGTGTGAGCCACCCTTCCCGAATCCAGGGACAGTGTTATGGGCCGTTACGGGCCGTTATGGGACGTTATGGGCCGTTAAGAATATCAGACACCACTAGACTTCTCGTTGAAGCTGTGCAGACTGCAGTGTGTAAAAGATCATAGAAGGCCAGGATTGGTGGAGACTTCAGTAAATATTAAAATGATAGGACATTTTATCTACCTTCCTCATCCAGAGTGAATTATGCAACTTCAGGTTTCGTTAATAGCTCAAGAGTGGAATAGCAATGGTGGAATTAAAACATTTCTATGTCCGACATCATTTGCAAAGAAAATCCGGTTTATTCATTGTTTTTAGAATGTCAAAAATAGTAAAATCAATTGAATGTTTGTTTCTGTAATTGTCATTTTGAGAGGTAATATTTTATAGGTGTTTGTATGCAATAGCTTTTGGTGTTATGAGAAGAATTCTGCCCAGTATTTGGCAAACATTACTCCTTGAGAACATTTACACTACTGGCGCACTAATAGGAAAGAATTTAAAACCTTCTCCAGGCAAATCAAAAGGACCCAGTTATTTGGGATACACCAGCGGCCTGAAAAGGCGTTGTTACTTTTCTAATGTATCTGCTAGTGGTAATGAGTGGCTATTTTATGGGATTGCCATTGGCTTGGCTGAGGGATTTTGTCGTCTTCTTGGTTTATGAAGGTAAAGAGCGGGGGCGGAGCTACTGTCTTTTGCATCTCTAAGTGGTCCTCTCTCTTTTTTTTTCAGGGAGGACATTAATGGAACATGGTAGGTGAACACATTTTAACCAACATCAATCATACCATGTTATACCATATTATCGAATATTTCCGCATTATTTAACACGGCTGCAGCCCTGAGGTTTATCGCACTGTGGTTCTGACGAACAGCAGCTCCATGGTGGACTCTAAGGTCCCTTTGAAGATCATGACGCCAGTGGTCATCACGGTCTTCGTCCTGGCACTGTACCTGCACGCCCAGCAGGTGGAGTCCACCGCCCGGCTGGATTTCCTCTGGAAGCTGCAGGTGTGTGTGTGTGTGTGTGTGTGCGTGTGCGTGTGTACATGTACATGCGTGCGTGCATACTACTGATGCAACCTCCCTTCAAAAGTATGATATTCGGTACTGTTAAACAGTGATGCATTAATTAATTAATTAAAGGGTTAAAACAACCTCTTATTATAGCTGTTATTCTGAACATAATTTTGCATCCTCTGCAAAACTAGTGAACTCCTGATAGCAGACAATAATATCACCCTTTAGTATTATTCATAAAATTGTCCCACCGCCAATAAAGTGCATAGTACACACTGGCCTCCTTCTTGCCCAGGCCACCGAGGAGAAGGAGGAGATGGAGGAGCTTCAGGCCTACAATCGGCGCCTTCTGCACAACATCCTGCCCAAGGACGTGGCCGCCCACTTCCTGGCGCGGGAGCGGCGCAACGACGAGCTCTACTACCAGTCGTGCGAATGCGTGGCCGTCATGTTCGCCTCCATCAGCAACTTCTCAGAGTTCTATGTGGAGCTGGAGGCCAACAACGAGGGCGTGGAGTGCCTGCGGTTACTCAATGAGATAATCGCCGACTTCGACGAGGTGCGTCTGTGATTTAGAGGAGGGACTCAAGGGATATTTTGATTTTATATCCGTTTGGTTCACGGTCTGGTTGTAATATACTTGACAGCCCATGACAGTTATATATTTTATATATATTACATATAACACAAAAAATATTTTCAAACACAGCAAATATGGAAGTGTCAGACACAATTATAAAAACTATTTGAAAAAGTAAATAACCCATGCATAAAATACTATGAAATACATGCTGTATACTATAATGTAATCAATATCCATATTTCCTGCACAATAATTTCCAATTCATTGAAAGTACAATATCCAACCTTATGAATAAATTAAAGTTGCAATAGTATTGATCAGTCCAATAGCAAATTTGTTTTTTTTAATTTTGCTTTCAGCTCTTTACTCTGTAACTGGAAAAAATCAATAAACTCTGCTTTTGTGGTGAATAACTGAAAGTTTCAGTGGGCATTGTATGGGAAAATAATGTGGGCTGAAACCTGCATTTGTGTAAGGTATATAGGATTCTCCCATCTGCAGTGTCTATTCTTCCCTCCCCCTTTCTCTGACCCTAATCTCTCCATCCTGGATTTCCCTCCTGGTTGCCGCCCTCTCTGTCCCATTTCTCTCTCCTGCCCCTGCCTCCTTGCCTTCTCTTCTCCCAGATCATAAGTGAAGACCAGTTCCGGCAGCTGGAGAAGATCAAGACCATCGGCAGTACCTACATGGCTGCCTCGGGCCTGAATGACTCCACCTACGACAAGGCCGGCCGGTCGCACATCCGGGCTTTGGCCGACTACGCCATGCGGTTGATGGACCAGATGAAATACATTAACGAGCACTCCTTCAACAACTTTAAAATGAAGATTGGTGAGGGAGGGTCATTCTCTCTGGGCCGGGCGCGTGCGTCCCTGTGGTTTGTACTGACAGCTCTGTTCCCCCGCCCGCAGGTCTCAACATAGGGCCAGTGGTGGCAGGGGTCATTGGGGCACGGAAGCCCCAGTACGACATTTGGGGGAACACCGTGAATGTGGCCAGCCGCATGGACAGCACTGGCGTGCCAGAGAGAATCCAGGTGAGCAGGAGAGAAGATCCAAAACCAAGAAGAAGATGTCCCTTTTAAAAGCAGTTTAGACAGAAATCGCTAGAGCGTCTGCAAAGTGCAGACTACCAAAAGAAAAAAGAAAACTCTAATAGAAAGTGATGGATGGACAAAATATATACATTGTTTTTGTTATGGAATGATCACTTGTTTTGGGTCTTTCATTGGCCTCAAAAGATGCACGGTGTTCATTAGCTAAGTCTTAATCACAACCAATACCCCATTACGGAATGTATTTATTATTATTAATAGATTATTCCAGGTTTCTTATTAATCGATAAGTGAAAGATCTGCAGAAGTTGAATGCATCATCATGCCCATATGCAGAGATGCTGATTCTCTTAAATGCAGTGCTAACGCAGGTTGTTCACCAACATGTATAAACCGCGTGGCTTCTCTCCCACCAGGTGACCACGGACCTCTACCAGGTACTCAGCTCCTACAACTACACACTGGAGTGCCGCGGGGTGGTGAAGGTGAAGGGCAAAGGGGAAATGATGACCTACTTCCTCAACGGCGGGCCGCCCAGCAGCTAAACCCCAAGCCGGGCGGGCGTGGGTGTGTTGGAGTGGTTTTTAGGTCCTACGGGCTGTCGGGAGCCGGGCGATGGACAGGGGCACGCCCCAAGGCCGTTCTCACCTTCAGATACCCGACTCTCACCGTGGCAACATAGAAAGGACTGACGAGACCAAAGAAATTCCACTGCCTTCCGCAGCACAGACACGTCTCAAGGGCAGTCGTTTTGTGAATGAACCTTCCCTACATTCATTTCCTGAATATGTGCAGTGGGGAGGAAATCAATACTCCACGCTGTACTGAACTGATCCTGAATTACAGCAGAAAAATCCCTGCGCTGGCTTCCTTCAACACACTGCGGCGCCGGAGAAAATAGCATCAAGGAATCCAACCATATATGCATTAAGAAACTTAGGTGTGTATATATGTGTGTGAAACGGCAGATGTAGAGGCGGTCACAGCGGCACGGCCGAAAATCCAGACGGAAAAGCGCGCTGGTTTTCCCGTGCAGGCACAGGCAAGGAAACGGTCGCTGCGTGCCGAGTGGGGACGTAAGGGGTCACCGGGCCAACCGCGCTCCGCCACCCGTGTGCTCACAGACCGAACCTCACGGGTAAACAAACTGAGGCGCTTTCGGAAGACAGGAAGAAGGCGTAAAAGAGGCGCCTTTTTTGTATTTTTGTGATTTTGTATTTTGACTCCAGGAAGAAATCTAAGTAGATATTTGAAATGATATATTTTGTACTATAATATATTAGAGAAAAATGTCTATAAGCCCCAGAATGTGTACTTGGATGTAGATAGCGGTCAAACGACACTGTCTCCCTTAAGCTCCTGGGCTCTCCGAAAGGCATAGAGGATAGCCTCATTCTGCAGCCCTTAGGCTAAGGTTGACCCACAAATGCTTCCCTGGGAGGGTTGTCATTGGTTGAAACGCCACCCTTCTTCGCTGAGTTTCCGGCTGCCTTTGAGAGTTTACACTCTGCGGTAGAGCAATTTGAGCTGCACCCCGGACCTAGAACAGGTGGCGCCACCCCCATGACTCCACGAATGTCCGGTTTCCTCCAATACAAGGCCTTCTCAGTCACTTTCTGGTGCATATACTTGTACAGGAGGAACCCTGCTCCAGTTATATTTCAGAGGCAATTTGACCTATGACTTGATGTTGTTTTCGCTTCTTATCACTTGGAATCATTTATCAGTGTTAAAAAAGAAAAGAAAATCCAATTTCCCCTGTCATTTTCTCTTGTTTTTTTTTTAACATAATATTCACGGTCACAAATAAAGGTTTTGTTTTGCCAGTGTCGAAAGATTAAATGAAAGATTACTACAGGACTTGTTTTGTAGGTATCCAGGTAAATGATTCGACTATTTCAAATCTTGTGGTTGGAAAATGTGGCCATCTGTGCTGCCATAAATCAGCCCAGCTCTGAGAGGACGTCTGCACAGATACAGGTTTGTCGCCTGCCTGTTTGGTTTTGTTTGTTTACCCCAGTAGGACGGATGTTTTGCGGTCTCCTGTGAAGCGCCTCTTTTTTTACTGCTGTACTGTTGCTCTTCTTCCCTGCTTGCACAGAACATTCTCTTTACACTTGACGCAATCGCATTGCTACATTACAGCATTACAGCAATATTGTCGGAGCATTATAAAATACTGCCTACGGTCAATGCATATCAACGATGGCAGGTTTAATTTAAAGTTCAGATTTTAATTGAATTCAGGAGGCAACCAGAATATAAAAGATTGGGGGGTCAGGTATATTATCTTCATTCGGTTCTTAGATTTAGCTAATGTAAGTAGCCTTTTTTTTTATCATTACAGGATATGCATTGCGGAATAGTCATGCTTGGGAGAGTCCAAAATGAGAATCCATGAGTACGGACTACACGGGGGCACATTTCCAGCTTGTGTTGTCTTTTCTTTTTTTACATCCAAATAAACTGTTATAATATTAAAATGTTATCAAATGTCTTAAGATAGGGTGTAAATTAATTAGTTCCTGTTAGTTTCTTTTCTTTTAAATCTCCTAATTGAAGTTCGTTTAAAGAATAGACTGGTTGAAGTTATGTATGTGTTATACCAGATGGCAATTCGCTCACTCTGGACTCACTGAAGGGCATCTCTGGCTGGGTTTGGGTGCTCTCTGGTGCTGTGTGTCAGGACATGCTTAGGGGTAGAGTTACCTATTTATGAGTCAAATCAGTTTTAAAGTAAATAAACTAATAAAGGTGTTAAAAGTGAGACTATTCTAGCTGGTCTATTCACTGTCACAGAATAAAAGTATAAAATATGTAAATACCACCCTAGGGTAGGGTATAGGCGGCATATACGTTTCCACCGGTTGGTATTATGCGCTCTTGATATCTTAGCACTACAACAAATCTCCAGAGGGGGGCAGTAATGTTCTTCCATTAAAATACTGGAAGGCTGCATAATTTGATGCTGGGATCTGTAGAAGATTAAAGTCTGCTCTACAATTGCTGTGATAACTAAGCCCTAGTATCTCCTCTCTCGGTGTGTTTGTGCAGCTCAGATAAAAATCAGTGTACAGATCACCGGTCATCAATCTCACCTAATCACACTCGTCTCCCGGCTGATGAACAAAGGTGGAGAGCCCAGAGGATCCTTGCGGTCAGGCATACATATACTTCTGCAGTGATCAAATTGGAACAAATGAGATAGACTCAAGAAGCTGAAGAACGTGCCTACTACTGAATTCCGGCTTGTAAAATGTTCAGCTCTAAGGGGGGGGGGGGGGTTGATTGTTTTCCAACAATTAACCTTGCAAAGCCTTGAGTAACCACGACAACGAAAGCTGTCATTAACACCGACTCGCATGTGGAGTTTAAGTACGAGGCCGTAACCCGATCGCACTCAGGTTCTCAACCGGAATCGAAGTCTGCATATTTGTACATGAAGCGGATTAGGTTTGAGCTGAAGTGAAATTTAAACAAGGTAAACGCAGGGTGATGTTGAGTACCTACTACCCTTCTACTGCTACTCTCATCATGTTTGAGTATCATCGTGTTTCTCCTGTATAATTACTCAAGCCCTGTAACTGATTGGTAAGAATGCACATTGTAAGTATAACGGGTTCGGTTTGGTACAGTGCGATTGCTGTAAATCTGTTCAGATTGATGCTTGCTGAGGAAAAAACCCTGAACGACAGCCGTCCTGACATGCCGGAGTATCATTTCCGAAAACAAAACCTGCTCTCTGGTCAGCTTCCTACTGCCTCCCCTTCGAATGGTGAATACCGAACCATCCACCCAATCTCCATTCGGTGTTTTCACACGGCCAATGATGCCACGCGTAATGCCAGGTGCACCGTGGGTATTTTCACTTTTATTGGCTGGATTCTCCCCATCCCGACAAATGTTAAGCATATATCTGTGGGCTTTTCTGTTAAAACCCAGTGACAGAACACGACAATGCCCATCGGATCCAACTAGCACCAATGAATAAACACGAATACAGACCCAATGTCAGGTACACTGAATGAACTGAACATAGGCAGCAATAGTGGGTCCTGTTAGTAACGCTGGGACGGCAGCCCCGGTCCCCAGAGGCCCCCAAGAGGAGTTTGGGGGTCTGATACAACTTGAACAATCCATTCATTCATTCATTCATTCATTGTCTTACATTAATGAAACTCTCAGTGTTGAATCATTATTCTGGAGATATCGGAATAAAAACCGGGCATGAGAGGGAGGGAGATGTACAGCATATGTGACTGAAACTCAAAAAGCACAAGGACGAGAAAGCAAACACCAATGAAAAATAAACATAAAGCCCGTATTGAGTGCTGGAATGACTCTTAATTGCCCATTTGCTTCCGTAGACTGAGAGCTGGACAGTGCTCCCACCCTTGTGGTTAATTGTATACATATCCTAAGTGTGAACACATAAGTAAGCTGACTTGATTGGGCTGTTCAAAGTAAATGCCCACAACCACAAAGGAAGAGAAACGGATAAGGCACTTAGCGTCCCTATCCCACCGGTAACGTGAAGCGGAGACGCCGCGCGCCCCTGGCGTTGTGCTGCGCCGCCGGCATCGCCACAGGAGAGGGGGCGAGGATAAACGGGCAGGTGTGAAACCCAGCCCTGCCGATTTGCGGCCCATCATTTGCCGGAGAGCGCCGGTTCTCCACCAGACACACGACGTACGGATAAAAACCTGCCTGAGTGTCAGACCACCCTGGAGACAATGTTTTTCCCCGGATTGTTTAGGAGGAAAGATAGAGATAGAGATAGGATAGAGACCTTCTATCGGGGAAAAATAGCAGAGGGGTACATTGCACTTTTTATTCCGATTTGTTTTGCATATCGGTGAGTTTGCACAATAAATCTGATTACACTGTGCAACAAACACTCTTAAAAAGCCGGCACTTGCCAAATAAACTTCGATATGTTAAGGAATGTGATAAACAAATAAATAAATACCACAACTATTACTTGGAAAATGAATTAAGTCTTTGTGGTGGTTTGTTCACCCTGAAGCATACCGGGTGCGAAAGACCTTGTATCCCCCTAAGACATTCAATGAAGATTTGGCTTGGGTTGAGGCTGTGGCACACGCTTGTTTTACAGTCCCTGCAAGCATTAGGACACGAGGCGGTCTGAGGGGCGAGCAGAGTCAGACGTTGTAGTCAGGGGCTTTGCCCTGTGGCTGCCGCAGTCGCACCTGAAGGGTGGTGAAGGCGCCCACCGTCACGTGGAACAGGATCTGCCAGGTGTTGCGCAGGTCGCACAGGTACATGTTGCAGAGGCAGATGAGGGCGAAGGCCAGGAAAGACTTGCTGTTCCTCCATACAGTGCAGCAGGCAAACAGGTAACACTGTACAGCAGGGACGGGGTTATAGGTTCGAAGGGCCTTAGTTAGTCCATTATTTATACACACGTGCTACGGCATCAGGCCTATGTGATGAAGTTAAAAGTAATGCTACTGTGAAGTTTTTACGTATAGAGGGACGGAAGGAGAGCATTTAAACGCTGTTGAAAAGTGAGGCGGAGGCCGAACGCAGAGAAATGGGAGGGCTGTCATGCTGTCACTGACCTGGTACAGGCAGGCCGCCGTTCCCAGGAAAAAGGCGATAACGTAATTAAAGTCTTCGCCTTCGTTCTGCACGGGGAGAGAAGACAAAATCAGTGAAACCCTTCGGCCAAGCGAGCGGGCGACTGAACGCAGAGGTGGGGGTAACGAAAGCACACCACGAGCGGCGTAATACTCCAAGCACACACACACACACACACACACACACACACACACACACACACACACACACACACACACACACACACACACACACACAGGTCTGTGCCAACCGATCAGCGCAGTGCCTGTATCCTGCCTTCACTCCCATGTGCCCGTTCTTCCTCACCTGAAGTATGCTCTCTATGGCGTGGACGCCGCGGAGCAAATTCAAACCCCCGCAAAGAAGACTGAGCACGCAGGACACGACGCCAGCCAGGGTCACCGGTTCGAGAACTTGGTTAGGAGCTGCAGAGAAAACGGACCGCTGAGATATGGAAGCCATCTTTTCAATGTAAGCCAATTACCCTGCATTGACATGACAACTAATACAACCAAAACACGTTCGCAGTTTTTATTTGATGGCTTTCAGGAAACGCACTGCCCCCTTAAATAAATAAATTAAAACTGTAAATGTTTCTGTAGCACAGGAGCCATTAATAACGTTCCTAAACAATCACTGTGACTGCTGTTTACCGACTTGGTACACTGACTAGGCAGCAGTGAATGAGAAAAAATTAAGTGAAGCTGACAGGAAACGCCAGCTTGCCTCAAGTTCTTTTAAAAGGAACCCTCTGCCGACCGTCAAACGCACTCCTGCTCACATAGGAAATTCTCCAAGCCCCTCACAGGTTACGAAGACTTAGGGAGGATTTAAAGAAAACTGCTACATCCCCCCAAAAGCTCACAAAAGAGCCTTTGAGAGGGAGGTCTAAATCCCCATACAGCCCATCAATGTATAGAAAGGAAAAGGCCTTTATTCATCAGTCCATGCAGTCTTAATGCACTCCAAGCCTGTAAGAGAAATTTCAACCCCCCCTCCCGCCTCTCCAAATTCACATAAAACGTTCCCGTAACATCGCTCTTAGGTTGCGGCATTTTGAGAATCTTAATCAAACATTGTGGGCGACGTTGTGGAAACGTTGCCTAAGTTGGCAAGGCACCAGACACACAGACACATCCTGTGGCTGACTAAGGTGGGTGATAAAGTGCTGAAAAGGAGAGTTTGCTGTGCTCCGCGGCTGAAAACGGGGGGCGGACCGGGGATGACCGAGGTTGACAATGGCTCCGGCGAACCAGGCGTAAATCACTTTTGCCTGGGTCAGTGATGTGTGAAGGTATTAACAGAGGAGCCAGTGATGCAGAACGCCAGTGCAGCGAGGGGTCTGCGGACCTGTCCCGGATGGGGATAAGCGGGTGGTGGTGGTGGTGGTGGTGGTGGGGGGGGGGGTGTAACACAAAGCAGCAAGTGCCACACATCACGCCTGGGTTGCAAAGCCACCTTCAACAGGCCATGCGGACAAAAGCCAGCACTGGGCGCGGGCCTACGGTCCATTCCCGGGCGGGACGGGACGGGACGAGGGGGTGGGAAGGGAACACCTTTTTCACGGTTTCTGGGGAAAACAGGAAAGGCTTTTCTCATCCATCTGCTTGCTCTATAGTAAGAGCCTTAGACCCAGTTTTTATTACTTATTCTTAAAATTATATAATTAACAAGCTTTTTAAAAGTTGTTTTGATTGGCCTGAATTTAGTAACCATACACTGTCATTCTCTAACAATAACCAATCAAGAAGTGCACAGTCATCTATAACCCTGCATCAAATGCACATGCAGGCAAAACATTACTGTTCTGGTACCTTTCCTTTTCTGCTTAATGTATATACATTGACCCCTAAATGTATTAAAGTTTTTGGCATTAAATGCCATGCTTGTTCCAGTCAGATAATCTTAATATTAAAAAAATAGATAGCACTGTATATAGCAATATGATAACAAATTATTGCATAAAAAAATGATAATTTATTGTAATATGAAAACGAAATCGAAAACCAAAGAAGGCGGCAGTGGAACTGGCCGAGAATTTTGATAGAGTAGAAAAAGAAGGTCAGAGACAGAAGAATCTGAAAGCGCTGTGAAAACTGCAGGAAAACAGTGTTGAATGCGTGCCACAGCCCCAAAACTGAGGCACACAGTGAACAGAATGTCATCTCCACTGTGTAATGTGGGAAATCTGTTTTACTCCAGGGTTCTTGCCCTTGTTAGAACTGAGCAATCACAGATAGACGTTCCACTGCGAATTTCACTCATAGCATGCAAAACACATCTAAAAAAAGACTATTAGATGTTAACACAACCTCCTCTGGCTATCACAATCTCCCAGTAGAATACGGAGGGAGATTTTGTATCTTGCGCTCAAAAAGCAGTTCGCAAATGAAAACCCAGCCGTGCAGAGGAGTTTCAGTTACAAATCCCGGCAGATTTGCCAGCACAAGAAGGGCCTTCTCAATGTAAAACGAAGCCAAAAGAGCGAAGGACGTGGGCAGAACGCCAACTAATTAATCTCGTCATCAGAAGTGTACTTGTCATCAAACCTATGCCTTTGTATTTGGAGAGGGAGTGGTGTGAGAAGCCATTGACCACCCTCACGTCCTCAGTAGACAGCTGGTAGGGTGGGCAGAGCTTGATCTCCGTCTGCATGTCCGCCAGGTTGACCTTGGTGGAGAGCGAGCGCGGGCTGTTGTATCTCTGCTTGGTCTTCTGGATGAAGGTGTCTGTGAGAAAAGCAACGGGGTCAGGAGCTCTGTGCGACAGCAGGCATTCTCTCAGTTAGCCGTCTTGCTAACTGTAGCCAGACTCGCTGAGTAGCCAAACGTAAAAGGATCAAATGAAAATGCACTGCGCTGTGACCCCATTTCAGGCTTCTGTTCTCCAAAGCCCTGGCAATTTGCCCGTGTGCCTGAATCACAGTAAATAGGGAATTTCAACATTTCTCCGATATAGGGGATGACCTCACCAAACTCAATGAAGGAGTATGGGCGGACTGCGCTGTTTATCCGCTTGGTGTCATAGGAGACGATGAACTCCCGCTGCAGCTCATCCAGGAAGCAGAATGCCAGCACACTGGGGTAGTTCTCCGAGCACACCATTAAATACCCCACTCCCAGTGAGCTTGTGAAGCTGTGAAGAGACAGGAAAAAAGATTCTTATTCAGGCAGCCATTTAGAATGTCGCCCTTTTCAGGCCATCCAAGTACAGCAGTACCGTCTCAGCCTTTGGGGGTTTTAAACGGAGCGTTCCCAAGAACCGTGCAGTTTCCCTTCATGACACCGGGCTCCGGACTGGAGCAAAACCGCAGCCACACGCAGACAGCGAGGCACAGACGGGAGCGCCTCCTGACAAACAACCAATGCTATTGGCTGATGTCCTCTCAGAGTGACCAAGCAGATAAATGACTCACTCCCTGGCAAAGAAATAAATAAATACACAGACGGGACCGATTCTTATCTTACGAACTTTGGGTGATAAAAAAAAATTAATGTCAGAGAGCTAAATGGCAATAAAGGCTTCAAGGACACTTACATCTCGATTCAGGCATCCGAAATATGGGTCCATAAATCTTCCCTACATTTACTTTTCCCCCCGCTATTCATACTCTGATGCACATCACATATCTTTTTTCTCTTATTCAGGACGGACATTAGACAAAGGGAAGAGCCGGAAAAAATTAGTCTGAGTTAATTTCTTTTTCTCTGGTACAGACAAACAAACTTTCAGTCCTAGTTCGTTCACAACAGGATTAAAGTCAATGAGCCATTGCGTTAAGCCTTATGTGTATTACAGCACGCACTTACACGGGAAAAAAGACACATGATGACCATTTAATGAGTGCATTTATTATACAAACGAATGCTTACTTCACACTGTACTGCCCAGTTTTCAGTGTGCAGCGATCAGGGAACTGGCTGAGCTTTTTGGAGAGTCCCTTGAGATGCCTTTTGGCCTCCTGCAAGCCTTTCTCCGGCTCGTAGTCTGTGGAGGCAGAGAGGGGCAGCCCGTCCTTCACCCGGACCACTGAGGCGAACAGGACCATAGACATCTTACAGCTTTCTCACTGGGGGCCTGCAACACACATGGAACACGTCTATGGTCTCATCACTCAGTCCAACTAAGAGGAAACCAGCAACACGAGAGTAAGTCTTATCACCAAGGCAAAAATCTCATTGCTTTCAACCAGGAAACCTGTAAGACAGAGGGAGTTAAATCAGCACCAGCTGTCACTCACTGGTGCTTAGAAAGGGGAATCTTTTCAGCATAGATTCTGAGTTATACATATATACATGACATAGAACCACTATGAGTTATCCAGTTGTAGTTTTATTTAGGAAAATACTTCATGTACACTGACTAAGTTGCTTGGTTGTGGTTTAGATAACCAGTGGTTGAAATCTAGAACTATTATCTAGCATTTTTTTGAAAGCATATCCAATCAATTGAGGGATTTTAGCACAAACATTTATTTTCCATCAATTTGGAAATTATAATATAATCGGAGTTTATATTAAGTAATAGTAGGAATTAATTAAGAAAGTTCAGTATTTAAAAGAAGCAATTCAAAATGTATTTTCTATAATCTGTTAACAAGTGAATATAATTGTTAGATATACGTTATTCGCGGTCAAAAAATCAGTACCCTGGATAGCACCTCGGAGAACTTCCTTGATGCATGCCGCTGTACCGAATTCTCGCGACATCTGTCTATCCCAGTGTAAATGCACATATCGTCCTAGAATTTATATATATTTTTTAAATACTACTATATTACATATTTTTAAAATGTATTGTATGATTATGTAATGCTGTATTAACATATACATTGTGCTGACAACAAACCTGAGCGTTTGCACCCAATATATAAAACTTCGTGGTTAGGCTGTAAAAATGCATCTTATCCTCGATTTAAATAATAGCTATTCTGGGTTAATATACTGGAGGCCACTGGAGTTATATTGAAGTTATTTTACATTTTTCCGACTTTTTCCCTAAGCAAAACAACGCAGGGACTAGCTTTTTTTGTTGTTGAGAAAACTGATGACAAACAAATTTAAATCGACAACAAGGTGTACACAATATCTATACAGTATATATTCAGAACGTAACAATGATGCTAGTCCTCTTTTCCCACCGACGGATATCCCACGGTCTCCCCGAGAAACTCCATCCAACCTTGCTCTGTTGATCTTTTCGCCGCTGTTCTGCTATTCCGATCAGTACGACGAGCTAACACCAGTCCGTGGATTTAGACCATGGCGCGTTTTTATTCAAATGAAGTAGGCCTCTCAAGCATTCAAAGCAGTCAATGGACAGCTGTTAGCATGCTGACTTGAATACGAAAAAGAGTTAAGTGTATGCAGCAGACTGAATTCCTGGAGAATTTCATTTCATAATCTATTATTGTTATTATCCATTTTTGACACCTACTCTCGCCAAAACACACTGCCGCTTCTGTTTACGTGGCTGTTCGAGTTGAATTGTGGGTATTCCCTAAGAGGGTTAAAAAAAAAAAAAATCAACCAGCCAGCGCCTATCGTTTGTATGATTTTATTAGCGAGTTTTTATTCAGCTTTAAATCTACTGATTAGGCTATATAAAATTAGATTAGATTAGATAGATATGTGATAGATTATTATATTATATAAATAGATTTCGAGAGGCCTTAGTAATAATGTGATATGCTTCTTGTTATATATTTTTAATAATTTTCCTCTATTTTTCGGAAGGCAGTGTGTGAGCTTGGGAACAAAGCAGGCAAGATATGTCACGGTTGTGTCCTCACAGTTTCCACTGTATAGTATAAGTAACCTCCCCCATATTTATTAACTGTACTTGTGTAATGATTAAATGGCCAAGACTGAATTTGTAAGCAGAAGGCTCAACTCCAAACACGAAGTGCTGCTGCTGTTCCCTTTGTCAACGTTTGAATTAATCTCACCCAGTAATACAAATAAACTAACGCTGAAGCCTGTGTGATTTTAGTATCCTTTGAGGGATGTATTGATCATTTATGAGTCAGTTAATATTTCTTATTACTACAGCGAGACCCCGTAAAAGATTTTTCTGCTACGTGCTGGGCTGGCATTGATAACTTTAATTGCCACGGGATTAGATTTATGATCTGCTGAAAAAACCCTGACAACAATCATTTTCATTTTTAATTACAATCATATGCATCATCATTACTCACAATTCAATCAATTCAGTAATCCGTTTTAAAATAGATGGTGTATTTCGAATGCTATGGAATGATATAGAAACATTCTGCAGACTATTTAAAGTAAGCAAACGAAGCTATACATTCTTTCAGATGTAGAGCCACATTTTTACGTTAGACATATCTAACGTTTGTTTGTTTGTTTGTTTGTTTGTTTGTTTTTAGGATTCATTCTTGAGCCTTGGTTGTTTGATTGTCACATTGTCACTTTCCTTTCCCTTTCAAACATCCCTGAAGTTTTCCTTTCTTAAATCCTATTAAAGAGCAGAAAGTATAAACAGAAAACATAAACTGAAATATAAATATAAAATATAATGGAAAAAATTAAATGAACACGAGTTGGACATCAAATGTAGAGGAGACATAAAGAATATGGAAAAGAAAGATGTTCGGTTGGCAGAGTATTTGTAAATCAATTTTTTCTCTCCCATAATTGTCCTGGGAGGGGTATTAAATTACATATCACCTTGCCAGAACCTCCTTAATCGGGACAATTTAGTTATGTGTGGATAAACCGGCTTGTTGTCATGACAGTCAAAATTTTATAATGTAGTGGTAGTTTAAAATTACTAAAAAGTAAAGGAATATTTGAGTAAGTGGAAATAATATATTAAAACCACCCATTCTGATCAAAACTCAAAATTGAAGACTTACTTTATGGAACCAGTGTGACACATTTGGTTTTTATCCCCGTTTGAAAGGATGCCAGGCATTTAAATTAATTTTCAATGCACTTTCAAACAAAGTTGAGTCTAAAAGGCTTTTTATAGTTTAAAAATGCACCCATGACCTCCTCCAGAGGCCAATCTAAGGCTCAAGATTCCGTGTATATTCATAATTGACCTTCGGAACCATGACATATCGATGAAACGCCATTGGTCAAGAGGAACGCTTCTGCTAAAAGACCGGTCTTTCATTGGTTCTGATGAAAACTACATAGTGTCAAGTGATAGAAATAGAAAATGTCAGAAGTAGAACAGTATGCTGCTTACATTTGAATGATGATTGAATACATACAAAAGTGCTTTAGATCACTGTATGCAGTTAAAAGGACAAAGAGAATTAAACTGTTTTGGCGGGAGCGGGTGGGGTGGGCTTTTTCTGTTTTAGTTACACAGTTACATCATAATAAATAAGGTCCAATAGGCTGTTAAAAATGATACAGCTGAATGGGCCTGGCATCAGAAAATATTTCTGAATCATATAAACTGGCTTGTCACCCTGAACGTTCTGTTGTGATAAATCCTGGCTTCTCGGCAGGAATGGCCATGGATTCTCCTGTAGGTTCAAGAGAACGGGAAATGCACGACCGGCCAAAAGAATTTGGACACCCTTCAAATTAGTGGATTGGGCTATTTCAGCCACACCCGTCGCTGACAGGTCGTGCACGCAGCCATACAATCTCCACAGACAAACATTGCAGTAGAATGGCCTGCACTGCAGAGCTCAGCGACTCTCGATGCAGCACTGTGATAGGATTCCACCTTACCAACGCCTCAGTTTGGCGGGAGCTCCATAAAGAGGGTTTTCATGGCCAAGCAGGCCACACGCTAGCCTGGTGTTCACCACGCACAGAGCCAAGACCCCATCGAACATCTTGGGGATGGTTTGGATCAGTGCCCAGCCTCACTACTACTCTTGAGGCTGAATGGAAGCAAGTCCCCTCAGCATTGTTGAGTCGGGACAACGTGACACTGTCTTTCATTGGTTTTGATGAAAACTAAAACATAAAGTCAATTGAAATTTGTTCAGAAATAGAACAGTGTGCTACTTTTCCGGGGGGGGAACCGTAAAAAGAAAGCTTCACAGCCGTTTAATTAAGGCCACCACAATTTGCAGTGCATACCATCCACTTTCCCATTTCCATGTGAAGTCCTGAAAAGAGCCCCTTTTTCAATAGCAGGGAGCTCGTCGCTCCATTGTACTTTTGTAAGTTGTATAGATCCATCTTCAAAGAATGCCTATCATTTAAATGATTTAAATAATGGCAGAAAATCGGTATTTCTCTGGAACATATGATCAGGATGTAGTTATTTTCTTGGACTATTGTTATTTTGTACGTCGTGGACGACTGAACAGTCGCCTGAACATTTCAATTCAGCCATAGTATTGATCTGCACCATATTATTCAAAACACCAATTATACTGTAACCACGGTGATAGCAATTGGTCTCTGTTCCAATGAGGCCCCAAGTACAAGGTAACAAACAGAACCCTGAGGATTGGGTACGAATATAAAGTGACGTCATAGACACACAGTGTAAGGATTCATCCATCACCGTTAACAGTGTGAATATATGTCACAGGTTCAGAAGTGTCCAGATTTCTACACATAAAGTTAAAGTCGGATACTTCTTTTCCCCTCTTTTTAAATTTACAATTGCCTAGTATTATTCCCCTTCGTCCGAATTTTGTATGGGCTACCAGCATGGAGCCTCTGAACCATGTGCAAAGCGAAAGCCGCAGGCTGCTCACCTAAGATTATCACAAGCAATGCAAAATAACTGGATGCAAGTCATAAAGGCACCTGAACACCAGGTACTGAGACTGGCATGGTTGTAGATGCTTTTTTTCTTTTCTGGGTTAAGTAAAGTACTTAATTAAGAAATGCTCAGTTCACCAATGACATTCTGAAGGACCTTGCAGTGGTTCTTGCGCCACGCTAATACACCGCTGAGGAATTTTGAGGCGTTGAGCTGAGATTGGTCATATTTTGCTGAATGTGCCGCTGGTACCGTACCTCAACACCCCTTTATGTGAGCGAACACTCACACTGAAAAGCTAGGCACGCTTCACCCTCCCTTCCTATCCATACCCCTCGACTGGCGGGCTGCAATTTCGCCACTCGCATTTCAGCGTCAGATGGACATTGTCCTTTCTGAAGGAGACGGCGGAGAGGAAATGCTTATCAAGTCACAGTTCCCGTCCCTTTGAAGACTCAGAGGAAGCAGGCGGCCCATGACCTCAGGCATGATGTCTCGATTGGCTGGGTGCGAGGTTAGAACTGAGAGTGTCTGAACCCGATTATAACAGCAGGCCGTGAGCCCATACAGGGCATCTAGGCCCTCGTCTTCCTGCTTTGAGGAATGTCACAGGGCTGAACGAAGACTTCAAAGTGCTCTCAGTATGTTCCTCAGTGCAGTCTTGAATGAGCTGATATTTATATCCACATTCTCAGGACAAAGATCAGAGGACTACTGTGGTCGAACATTGCACGCAATTTATCGCCGGAGATTTCGCCACAGGCTGAATTTCCCGCAGTATGTGGTACACTCATCAGAAGGGTGCCTGCAGAGAATGTCTCACAACCGTACAGATTGTTTGCAAAGTTCTAATTCAGTGGATCATGCAGGAAATGTACTGTACTCCCCACGATAAAATTTAACCCAAAACAGGACGGGGGGGACGGGGACGTGGCATGCCTCAAGATTTATAGGAGGGAGGGCAGTCTTAATGGCCATCTTTCACAATGAACGTGCAGGTGTTGTTTTTGGGCACCGCTAAAAGACTGTTCGCCCATCCCCCTCATTGATGAAAAGCCCACATGTACAGAGTCAAATGAGGAGGTCAGTAGCGATTGCCGACGGCAGAGAATGATTTCTACTCTTTGGAATTTCCAGCGTGTTTTTGACCTCTGGGGGTCAAGCAATGTTTATTAGTAGCAAGGCATTTGTACTATTCCAAAGTCCTCTCAGACACGGCGGAACTTGAAAATATTTTCGGGGCCGAACAAAAAAAAATTAAAAAAGCAAACAGCAGAGTGGGAGATCTGTGATGGCTTGTTTTCCCCACAGGCAGAAAAACAATTTATCACCGAACACTAGACACAGCACACAGAGAAGAGCATTTCCTAGACACCTCGGCCAAGGGTTAAAGTGGACAATTTAAATAACCGAGTCTTCTAGCCCCTCGTGCCTGCTACTATGGAGGCCCTTGTCAAAAACAGATCCTTTAAAAAAAAAAACCACAAAAAACAACTCACGCACATCAAGGGCTTTCTTTGCATAGACAAAGGAAAAGAGGACAGATATTTTCCAAATGACCAGCGCTCGTCATTAACATACAAGAACAACTAATGCCTTTATATGCAGAAGAGATACAAGTGCGCGAGTCCTCTATGAGTAAAACCACATGAAGGCCTCCTTCCTTAGTCCAATGCCAGGAAAGTTAATCATGACGGGAGACAGCCTCCCCACCCATCCCCTGAGGGTGAGGGGCCCACACTGGCCTGTCGTGCAGCAACAGACTAGTCATGACATCCATCTGGGACGTTTCTTCCAGCCGATAGGCCACTGCATAAAGCCAAATCCAGGTCAGGACCCGGAAAGTTTCCCATCATGCGGTCAGCTCCGTGCTGGAGCCCAATATGGGCCCTGGTGAAAAGAAGAGTTCCCCAATCCTTATTCTGGGGGGAACAGTGTGAGGGTGGGTCGTCTGGTAGAACGACTGCCGTGAGGGAATAAGAAGAAAAATCAGGGCAATTTGTCGAACTATGCGCTGTGTCTGAGTGGTTTGCAACCTCGTTAAGGCGTAAGAGCTAGACAGTTCCACCGAGCTTT
>JAOVYW010019063.1:0-12716 GCA_025775045.1 Hiodon tergisus | reverse complement strand
CCCCTCCCCAAATGAACTCCAAACAACAACAAAAAAAAACAGTTCTTCCAAATGCATGATATTTATTTCTTGAGGACTTTGATGATTGAGGGAAAACCGTACATCAGCTAAAGAGAGACAAGAAAGCCAACATTGACCGTTTGGCACGAGAACTGACATATAACAGAAACCTTTGGGATTAAGCAGATTGCCCCTTTTCAATGCAATACCTTTGGCGGCGCCTAGGATTGACACAAGTCAATTAAGCACCGGACAAAGGAGCTATACCCCTGTGGTAAGTACATTTAAAACGACATATCTGACAACAAATCTGGGGGTTTAATGCAATTTTTTATCTTTTAAGTCTATGGCTGTCTTCAGGCTATACACGTTTTAACAAAATATGCTACAATAAAAACCTTCTTCAACGTGCCGTTTCTCGCCTTATGGACAAATATAAACATTTCTTTCAGAAATTTGTACTCAAATGACAATGCACTAGCTCCCTCTAATTACATCTTGCCATCCCTGAGAACCTTTTTTTATAATGAACAAAACCAGGCTGGATAATGACCCAAAGCGCAGCTATGCTGTAGATAAGCCTTTAAATATTGATAACCAGAAGTTGTAACCACATGACAGTGACACGGATATAAAAACAAAGATTCCTTAGTTTTGGGTTGTGAAACCTAAACTTCCTAACTCTTCCAGTCGGACTCGTTTGTTCACGTACTCCAGGGGCTGTGCGCAAGGAAAGGCGAGGCATTGGGGAAAGGCATTGATCATATTCTTGCCACTGTTCAGCTGGAGAGAGAGACGCCAGAGAGATCAGCCCGCTCCTGCTTCCAGGTTTCTCATTATTTCACCTCTGGTAACAAACACGTTAAATCGGGCGGGAGCTTACCCTACCGTGGCAACGTACAGGGAAATAACCAACAACGCAGTAGTCAGTGGCGGCAGTTTTAAGATGATTAATTACAGTACGGAAGGATTCTACATCATCATGAGAACAGCCCCCATTGAGGTGTACTGGCATTTCAGTATGATGTATTCTACTTTAAAGGCTTTCCCGTCCTTCAGAAAGTCATATCAAAGTCCTTCATGAAAGAGGAAGCGTCTTTTAAAAGTCTTAACAAGGCTGAATTTACCTCAATGGCTTTTAGGGTCTCCATACAGTCGTTCTTCTAAACCATTTCACTTAGTTTTGAAAACAGTAATGAAATAATAGGCAAAAAATACAAAAATAGCCATATGGGACAGATTTGTTACAGAGCTGGCATGACTGAAAGAACAAATGTTTTGAAAAAACACACATTAAAAGGTCACAGCTCTGATTCTCGGGTTTTCAGGTTTCATTTGTCCGTTGCCTGAAGTTCTAAGGTCACTGACCGATAACACAAACATACAAAAATAGATACAACGTCTAGTTCTTTATATGCATCAAAGATATGCCTTCAGTTTGGCGTTGATCGCATATGTATAGAAGGTAACTGGGGGGTAAATGTATAACAAAAAATATTGTCTTTGTCACCGGCTGAAAAATTCTGGTGGAGTGTCTAGTATTGCATAGATGTAGTTTTTTGACTTACGCTGTCAATATTTGGGAAAGGGTTTTTAGCTGATAAAATATTTTTAAAAACGTCTCAAGTGGTCAGGTGGTATAAGAAACACCACAGAGCTGTGTATGTGTAAAAAAAGAAGTATTTTGTTGAGGTTTTGATGTCTCTGGCTCCAGTGCTAGGGATGGCCCTCCCTGGGTCACAGTGCAATGGTTGGCTCCTCCCTCGTCGCCATGACTTCAGGTTAGAGCTCCTCCTTCCGCCTGCCCATCTTCTCCTGGTCCTGCACACGCAGGCCTCGCATAAAGCCAGTGAATCCCCCCTCCTGATGATACAAAAGTAGGGCTTTAGTTTAGCTTCTACCTTTGGGAGATAGCAGGGCACTCGCAGGTTTTAACTTCAACATATTGTGAATAGTTCATCGTTAGGGCTAGAAGCAAACCCTTTCAAGTTGAGACTGAATTTGCACAAAACTAAATATTTTTTCCTAATAAGTGAATTTGTCAGGGTGAACCACGCACTTTGTTCTTACTTTTAAAAGGCTACCTGTCAAGGCTGGTTACCACGGCTGCTTGCCACTAAATGAACTTCGACTGACCGTGTCTGTGCATCCTGCTTACAGGACAATGTCAGCTTTACCTGCGCTCAACAAGGGCGGGCGGGAGCGTATTAGGCATTCCATTATGAGGAGTTTGCCTCTCCCAGTCTCCTCTCTGTCCCAGTCCTCCCCTTAGAGCTTTCAGCATTGGGACAAACCAAGCACCTACTTTGCGTGAATGTTTAAAACTCTCTGCGCCGGATATAGCTACTGGACATACTGCGACAGCCCGTTGATGGTAATCCTGCCACTCACCCCTTGCCCTCCATCGTATTTCTCGACAAATCTGCCGTAGTTGTAGTAGCTGAAGGTGGGATAGCCCTCCAAACCCTCCTGTTTGCACAGGTCTTGGTTCTGCCCTTTAGTGCAGTCAACAGCGGCGTACAAAATCTGAAAAAGAGAGCATTTGAATTGAGTGACCCTGTCCAGACACAGGACACTGCGCTTCTGGGTCCCTAGGGGCCAGCTTGGCTTCCCCTGGCCCCTGGCACATCTCAGCACAACACCAAGAAGTTCATAAATCAGACAAAAAGAAGTCAAAGATAAATCGTTTTAGTGGTACACTCCAAGCCAGAGGACGGTCCATGCCAATTTCTGCCTCAGCGGAACTCTCCCTGTGGTTTGAGTCAGATCACAGCTTTTCCGTGTCAAAATCTCTCATATCCACCCTAAGGTGTGACATGATCCTGGGGACTATGAAGGTGATTTATCGTCACAGAGCCAAAGGTGCTCATATCACAGGTTACAACACCTGCGATGGTGTTGATGAATGGGTAATGAAAGGCAGTGTGGGACACAGCATCCGTCGCAATCAATGGCCGGCTACACAGAAACGGGGCGTGCCCAATAAATCTCGTCGCTTCAAACCAACGCCCCCAGACACAGAACTGTGTACCAGAGGCGCCTAGGAGGAGAAAGAACGCACCCCTGCCACGCGGTCGTGGCGGTGACCGAGTTGTTTTGCTAAACGCTATCCACGACTCCAGATTTGGTCGCCAGTTTCTCTCAAGGGTAAAGAAAGATAAGTAATACATTCCTATCGATATAGACAATACATGGGGGGGGGGGGGGGACAAAACAGATTTATGTGGTACTGGTCCAACAGTTTGCAATAGTGAACTGTATAGACTGCCGAAAAAAACATCTCTTAATCAGTTTGCATTTTTGTCTTCGATAGACGTCATGCTTTAAGTAATAGCCAAAGCTCCTTTCATGGTCTCTCAACCAGGCCTTCACATTTTAAAGATTTTATGAGACTTTATGAGAGTGACAGCTCGCTCCCCAGTGAGATTCTCAACAGTTACGGTTGAGGCTAAAGCCCTTTGACACGACTAAAATCCCAGGAAGGCAGCAGCTCAAGAAAAAGACATAAAGCAGAGATTCCTTGCAAAATGACAAGCGGGCATTCACATCGATTCAATCAAAAAAAGTCAATGCGAAGGCCAGTCAATGTCAGAAGGCTACACCCGAGAGAGGCCTGCTGGGTCTCTTTAGTGAATCTCAGCCTCCCGCTTAGCTGAAACAAGGTTCCACCACATGGTCAGAGGAGCATGACAAAAAGCCATTCTGGGGTCCTCGGGTGCGTCCCGTGGCTCTGCGGGGATAGACAGTGAGTGAGAGAGAGAAAGAGAGGCCAGATCGGTTTTCTTCACGTTCGGAAAACGGGTCAGCTTCAGAACAGGGGAAAACCCGGTGCCGTCAATTCGCCTGCTATTCAGTAGACGCCACAGGAACGTGCCGACTGCCATAGCTTTCGCTGCGATTGAGCATTCACAGAAAAACCATGTACATTTACTATCTGGCAGAGCAGAAATACAGAGACAGCAGGTTACTCACTCTGTCCTCTGTAAGGTATAAAAGCCTCTAGTCGCTCTAGCTTCTGCCTGGGCTGAGACAACGCACTGTTGAATATCTACCTGGATGTTAATTATAGGCCCTGTAAAGTATGAAAATCTAATTTTATCTCCAGACAGATATACAGCCAGAGAAAATCCACTTAGCTCTAAATTCACTGAGTTCAGATTACAATTATAACATCTATCCCCGGAGATGTATCATTTTATCTAATTCATCACCACATTAATTCAGGCCCACTTTGTTTGATCCCAGTAAACAGACGCAGTTGCCATTCTGTCTGCAGGCGAAACCAAGCTAGCCCCGAAAATAAGGGTCTTGAGCAGGAAGTGGCCAGAAGACCCCTGCCTGTTGCGGTCATTAGCTGCGCCGCCTCATGTTGTCTGTCCATGCAGGAGGGAGTGTAACAAGGAGGATGATTGAAGGACTATTCTCCATCAAGGTGCGAACCGTCACGGACTGCCGTGCTCCAGAAGTCCAGGGGCATTGTCCCACCATCATCTTCTGCAGCCTTCTAAAGTGTGACTAAACCGAAGAGGCCTGGCTGTTTAACGGCTGGTAGCTGGCAGGAGGTAAGGCGCTGAAGCCCTGCCTGTTGCCACACACCTCCGCCCGGCCAGATTTCTGACAACGGTGCACCGCCAATGTGTTCTCCTAGTCACAATTGGAAAATTGCTTGATCTGGATTTTTTTAAATCGGCAAATTCCAGATAATTGGGCTCTGCACTCAGGCGGGTACTGACTGAGCCCCTTGTGCAGCACAGAGAAACTCTGAGCATCCTGGCTAAGATGGATCTTAAAAATTAATCCTGCATTTTCTAACCCTAACCCTAACCCTAACCCTAAACGCCAACACGAACGGCTTCCAGTACAACACGTTCTACTTCTGCTGTAAACTGACAAAAAAAACCATCTCTAAATTACAATGATGGGAATAACAAAAATGCGTGCCAAAAGTTAAAAAGAAAACAGAAAAAAGAAAAACGTATTACGTAATACATACCAGATATTTGCGAAAAACAAGGAAACGTTTCTGTTGAAACACGAGATGAGAAGTGAGAACATCAGCGGTAACATCCGAACCCCAGCCCTAAATAACCAGCGGACCTTGTGTGTCGGACGCGAAGTGGGATATTGAGTCGTTTATCTGTCGAGGTTCCCACCTTGCGGTCTTCTTTAAAGACTTCTGCCGCTGCCGTGAAGTGAGGGACGGTGTTCTTGCAGTGGGGACACCCTGAGTGAATGAGATGAAGGCCACACATTAAAACCGCAGACCTTTTGCAGCACTGGAAACTAAACAATCCCAGGAAAGCACTGTGTTCCTGGGCACGGTACGCTGAGCGGTTCTGAGGAATCCTCGCCCCACGGGAATGAAGGAATGTCCCCAGCGGTACGTCGTTAATAGATAAAATCTGAACGGGAACGGGAACAGTTGCATCTGGCCAACAGGCAGAGTTCCCCACCTCTGTACGGAGTCATATGACCACGAGCAGAAGGCCTTTGTAACGATGAGAAGCCAAGGCAGCTGTGTGGATGTTTTCACTGTCAAAGCACTGCATTTCATTGGTCATTTGCCTATTAACAGACCTGAAATTGGCAGCTCAGCAAACAGCTGAAGTGATGCCTGGTCGGATTAGGGAACTATATCTCCCATCAACCTCACCTGAGCAAACGCACGAATCGCCGCCACCTTCCCCTAAACGTATTGAAAGGTCACTAGCAGGAAAGGCGAAACAGCTTAATTGTTAGTGGTGACCTGTAAACATTTTTGGGGAGGTTTCTTGATTGGCTCGCTGCAGTGCCTTATGCAGGTTTTGCTACACTTTTCATGATTGACCCATTCTGCATTTTAATAATCCTGATGAACTGAAACCCCATGATCACCCGAGAGGGGTGAAACGGCCCGTTTTGGGTGAAGTAAGAGTAACACATTTCATGGTAGGTTTTTAATCAACAAAGCCCTGACTGAGTGGCCAAAAGGAGTGTGATTATCAATAATTGAGCGTGGAAACTTGCCCTTCCGCCATTATTACTAGAATTAAAAGGCCAGGCAGAATTCCATCCTCCTGTCAGGTCGATTTTGTCCTGCTTTATTGGCCTCTATGCAAAATTCAAGAGCACAGACCCACAGGCAAAACTGCTATTAAAGACCTCTTGAATTTCTCCAAGGCTTTAAACGAAATACTAAAAGTCAGAAGATGACCAGTGCAAATGTATATGTATATATATATATATGTGTATATATATATATATATATATATATATATATATTTTTTTTTTTTATATTTTAAAACCAGCATGCCCCTAGCCAGTTTGCTGGCCCATTTAAAGTTCTCAGCATTAACCAGGGTGATAGCATTACTAACGAGCCGGACTTGTGGCCAGACAGTTGTCTGAACAAATCCCGAGAGAGGCACTGCCGTCTTACCCTTGAGCAAGGCCTTTAAGATGAATTACAGCAGTTAGACTGGTGGAGTGTAAAACGCAAAGCGCCGTGGATAGGGAGAACTTGACAACTGTTAAGCACATAAACATAAAA
The DNA here is from genome assembly GCA_025775045.1 of Hiodon tergisus. NCBI lineage: Eukaryota > Metazoa > Chordata > Actinopteri > Hiodontiformes > Hiodontidae > Hiodon > Hiodon tergisus. The sequence continues at coordinate 6,187 of JAOVYW010019063.1, read as the reverse complement.
TAACGTCTGGCTGCTGACGGTCACCGACTGGGTGAAAACATCTCCCTACGGAGGTTCACAGCGGTTTACATTTAAAAAAATTGAAAGTCCAATAATTCATTATGACCCCTTCCCCTAAAACCAGGAAAACCCGTGTTCTCAAACCTCTGACACGCTGACCCTTCTGTCACCATGGCAAAACAATAGGGGGAGCCAATTCGCACATTCATTCCATGCCAATCTCATTTCGTGGCTATTTAAGCCACTTAATTACCAGTTCCAACTAAGCATTTAATGACATGGCATGGAATTAGTACTGAATTCCCAAGGGCAAAAGAAAAAGAAAAAAGACTCCAGTCATTTACTTATAGGGCACGGGTTATGCACTCAGGGGCTAATGTTGGAAGTTAAGAATGCTCTTTTGTAAGACTCAATACAACGTGTAAAGGCACAAGTCTTCCTACGTTAGAGAACGGTTTGATCAAACAAATCCCTTAATAAGTGACAGAGGATTGGGGTCACCGGAGGAGGGAGTCAGGGTGATTAAGTTGTTTTTACAGGGCTATTGTACACAGATACCAATAGCTGTTGAATTTCGTACTTTTGTTTTTCCTTTCTATTTGAAAAATGTCCTGCCTGTGATAAACAGCTGGTCAGTGGCACCCCCATCACCAATTTGTCCCGCACACTCATCAAAGCGGAAGCCTAGCTGTAAAAAGTGAGGCTGGCTACAGCTCAAGTGAAATGGCCACTCACGTTCCTCTCACAGTCAAACCATCCCACCTTTTAACTCAGAGCAGTAACGCAGAGATTTAGCATGTTTAAATGTGTCTAAATGACTGAAAACAGCAGCGTAATGCGGAGAAGAAAAGCAAGGGCAGAATTAGGCCTCTGTGCCTCCCCCATGCTCTGGATTAAATATACGTGGGGTTACAACTGGACTCCCGCCGCCTTGTTCCTGCATGGATACCTCCTGAAGAGAAAGCCATTGCAACAGTAACAGTGTGGGGCAGGGGTGAGCATCAGAGTCAATGGCCCGCGGGGCCATGTACTCAAACACCATTACATTACCATTACCTTATATAATTGCTTAGAAGAGGTACTCAAATAGCTTACAATTTCCATTAACAATTCATATAGCTGAATAATTACTCAAATATAATTAGATAGTTATTCAACCATTTCATGATACCCCCCCTCCCCACTGGGTAAATTGGCTACGCCCCTTAACCACGGTGTGTCTTCTGAACACACGCTACAAGACCGCCAGCACCTGTACAAGTCTGTCACATGACCGCCAGCACCTGTACAAGTCTGTCACATGACCGCCAGCCCCAGTACAAGCCTGTCACATGACCGCCAGCACCCGTACAAGTCTGTCACATGACCACCAGCCCTTGTACAAACATGTCACATGACCACCAGCCCTAGTACAAACATGCCACATGACTGTCAGCCCCTGTACAAACACGTCACATGACCGGGGTTGGTGGTCGGGGGTGCTCACATGGGGCATAGAACATGACGAGGGCGTGCTTCCTTTTCTTCAGTGCCTCCCGGAAGTCCTCCGCTCCCAGGTGGCTAACGCTGGAGGGCTGGTCTTCCCACGACGGCTCCGGGGGAGGGGGCTCCTGGGGACTGGGGTGAACAGGGAGAACAGCAGCGTCTCACCACTAAACAAAGACAAAGCACCCCTACTGAGCATTCACAACACTGAAACTAAGTGACTGAGCTTAAGCTAATAGAGAAGGACACCAACTTGTCTGTCAGGAGCTAAAAGTAACACCTGTAACAACTGTGCAGGGTGACCGCCCAAGAAGAAATACTGAGAAGTGCAATCTCACACATTTATTACCCCTTGCAAGTGAAACGCTCCGACACCAATTTCAGTATTGCATTGAAAAATCAGCCACACTTATGATAAATGTGATGAACGACCCCATCACCCCTGGCAGCGTGGTATTCATAAACACGTCCCGATATAGCGGACAGCATGCAAACGATGCTGGAGAATCATTGGTGCATGGCTGAAACATTACTCGCCGTTGCAGCGGTATTGCGAACTGACTGAGCCCAATGTCGGAGGGGCGTCCTGCCCGTCTGCTGTGTGACTCAAGGGCGCTCGTCACCGTCCCAGTGAATCCACCAGAGACAGGCGCTTCCTGACCAATCAGCCGTGCTATTGGCATCTCGGCCGTCGCCACGGCGCCGATAATCACAGGTTAATCTCAGCCTTCGATTAAAGCGCCATTACACAAAAAGGAGACTTGAGTGAACTCAGGAAAGAGCCCCTTTCGGTCACAGACATCGTCACAAGTTTATCTGCCGGTTGGCGGACCTCTTCTAGGAGGTCGTTTTGGGTTCGACCGTCGCCAACGGAGATCAGATATGGCAGAGTTGGGTTTACGTCACAGTAGGCGGAAGGGCTCGGAGGCTGAAGGACTCCTCACACGGATTAAACCGCTCTCCTTCACTGAAAAGCACTGAAAGTTTGCAAGAGGTGTTCTTGTTTCGTGTCCGTGTTGTTTACCCACAAGAACGGAAAGGCGAGGGGGTATGCTGAATGGACGATTTAGTCCGCGGACACGCACTCAATCCCGGCCATTTGGTTAGGCGTTCTGGCTCGAATATTAATATTAACGAGGAGCAGAGGGGCTCCACACTGCAATCAATTTCACTGCAAAAGTTTGCTTTGAGAGAGCCTTTATTCTCAAAACAAGGTCGCAAACATCAAGGCACTGAAGAAAACACTAAAAGGACAAGCATCAGCGCAACCTTTTAAAGTTGTTCAATATTTATGTCTTAATGGTGCTTTCGCAAAGTGGTCGCGGTCGCGGCATGGAGGAGGAGGACGCTAGCCTGCTGATGCATTTGTAGGGCTCACCTGTCCCTCGTCCTCACCTGTGTGCCTGCTGACAGACCGCTGGGCCGCTCTCATCTCCAGCATACGGCTCACTGGCAGTCTATATATGAACAGCTAACACGAGCATCAAGGGGGAGATGGAGGTGCTAAACAGCCTTACTTCTGCAGCCACTCGATGATCTGCTCTTTGGTCCTTAGGTGGGACAGGGTGTATTTGTCCACGCCTTTCTCAAAGTACTTCACAGTGGGGAAGCTGGAGATTTTGAAGCGTTCCCCGACCGCCTTGTGGATGGTGACGTCCACTGCTGCCAACGCGCCCGGGGTCTGGAGCAGAGAGTCATTAAAGTTGGAGAAGCAAGTAAGGAAAGATGGGAGAGAGAGAGAGAGAGAGGACATTTTCCAGTGTTCTATGGTCCTAAATGGAGTGGGATTGTAATTATTAAAGACCTTCCATCTCTGTGAGGTCGCCGGTGAGAGTGGGTGAGAGAAAGCAGCTGATAGGTGGAGACAGTCCTGTGGAACAGGGTCTGAACCATCACCCAATGACAGTTTACCAAACAGAGAAAATATAATAACACAACAAACAATTATTTGGTCGCAGAATTTCCTAAACAATCATTGTTCCCTCTTTAAAAGTGGAAACTGAATAGCGGTCCAAAAATGCATGACCCATCATTTCAGAATCACGCAGTACAAAAAATAAATGACCTCACAGATCTCTGGGGACGGGGGTGTAGTGTGACTACGGCACGCATGGCATTAGGTAATGCAGAAGTTTTTGCACTCAGCTCCAGTGAGCTGGTCCCAGGCTGAAAGCTACAGGGATGATCGAAGGATGAGATAATGGCAACGTTCATGAAGCTCTGCTGATTTTATTGGCTTATTCCTGGCTCCGGAGTGTAGAATTACTGCAGACCGGACACACCCAGTTAATCAGAAACAAACGCTTCCAATTCAAGTTCTCTTACCCAGCTAAGCTTGTACGAGTGTGGGTTATTTAGCCAGGTACTAACCCAGAAGTCTCTGCGGGAGGCAATACTGCAGACAGACACAGTCTCCCGCACGCACGCACGCACGCACGCGCACACACACGCACGCAAACAATCACGTGCACAATGTTAATCTCACGCACAGGCAATGTTAAACTCACATCGTCGCCTTTGTTGAGGAGTTCTGCTGCTTGTTCATAGTCGGGCTTCATCTTTTTACAGTGACCGCACCCTAAGAGCCAAAGAGAAAGACCATTACAGGGGCATAAGCGTGCACTGCGGTGGTGTCAGGAAGACCACCTGCTTGCATCCAAAGCCGAAGCGGCTTACGGTGCTTTAATTAACTCAGATTAACAGTATTGGTAATTCCCAGTAAGAGTAAATACCCAATAAGCCGGCTGTCCGCTTTAGACCCCCAATTTATTTTTCCAGAACGGTATATATAACCAGCTAGGAACTGCATGCACACATACTATCTGAAAATCAAAGTCATACAATGCGTTGTTCTCACAAGACCATTCAATGCTCATTAAAGGAGGTGCAACTCCTGGGGTCACTTGAACTGAGTGGAGTCGGGAGGGGAGGAACGAGTCACACATGAGCCTCACACATACTGCCCGAACAGCTCATAATTGGGCTGAGGGCTAGCAGTGGGAGAGGAACGGCGCTGCCTACTGACATCCTACTTATATCTTCTTATTAATTCTTATTCTTATTCTTATTATTCATTTGTGCGGCTGTCAAAACCGCTCCATACAGGGATTCGGAGGTGAAAGTAAGCTTAACGTAGAAGGGATCAGCGTGTCTGACCACATCGACATCGGAAATCAACGGGGGACATTTTGCGGTGGGAAGGATTTCCGTTACTGACGCCGTAGAGGGCCTCCTCCACTCTTCACTCAATTACAATTATAATGAAAACGATAAATGGGCTCCATAAATAGAAACACATTAGGCATTCCTGGCCCTACTGTGTAGAATGCCCAAGTACAGAACCCAACATCACACTGAATGAGAACATTTGTGGGTTTGCGAGTAAGCCCACGTCATCCTCCTGGGTCATGGGACAGAGGTTGTCAGCAGGGCTGTGTAGAAAGTGGACTGAAAAACAGGAATTAAAAACCGTGAGCTAAAGCTTGGAGAGGAACAATGGAATGTGAGGGCCTCTAACCACTGCCCCCAAATTCTCAAATATTGGCACAACTTTGCCATACATACGCTGCGGAGTCAGAGGCTCAGAATCGTGTTCATTATAGGTAGGGATTTACCAATCCAACTAAGCCGCTGCCTTTTATTTAACATTAGCAAAAATCCAGGAGAGCATTACACCCAGGTATTTTTCCCCCTTATCCGGTTTGTTGTATCAGCTGTATCGTTGTATCAACGAGAGTGAATTCCTTCAGGGCTCCGACTTTTTACGGACCTTCCAGGGGGTTAAACGATGTTAATTTCCCCAACATCACTTCTCAATCAATCTTACTGCCTCTGAGATTTTTATTGGAGGGATCTTCGTTGAATGAATTCAGATAAGTACGCGTGAGCAGGGAACGAAAAAAATAAAACTCTCTTAGATGAGTCCAAGTCTGCAGGGGACCAAAGGGAAACTCTTTCCTCACGTTTTAGAAGTGATTTAAAATAGAACTATAGATTAATTTACTAGCCTCAAAATGTGGAAAAGAAACAGAACGAGAAGAATCGAAAACAGGAGAGAGGGCTTTCGTTTCAAGTCCGGTCCAAAAACAGCACTTAGGCTGATGGTTGTGGAGGTCCAGAAAAGAAACGAGAGGGAAATGGGAGGGGGGGGGTATACTCTCCAAATCATAAACTGTGCAAAGACCCACTTCAACAGGCAATAAATTGTTTTTAAACTGACAGCAGAGTGAATAGAAAGCAGTGAAGTATTCAGACTGTCATAGATTCATTAATTTACTTCTTATGGACCCTAGAAGTTATCATCATAACGAGGCTCTGCCTTTTATAAGACCTTTATGCTCCGACCATTGTGCTTACTATTAGCACTACGGAGTCCGGGGAGGCCATTTTCTTATCCTACCATAGGAGTTATATGATGTCCTGTACACAAAGTGAGCCAGTGTTGTTGACTACGAGCATCCAGTTACTCACATGGGGCGTAGAACATGACCAGGGCGGAGCGGTGCTCCTCCAGGAAGCCGTCAAAAGTTTTGTCGGTGAGGTGGTGGACAGCAGAGTCCGTCTCTGACCAGGGTACCTCCGGCGTCTTGGGCTGGGCTATGCTCTATGCGTCAGATGGAGTGGTGTAAAGCACGCCGCCACTGGACTCACGTCTTTCTATCAGACAGTCTGATGGACGAGTCTGGGTTAGGTGAATGCCAGG
>JAOVYW010019062.1:92444-104365 GCA_025775045.1 Hiodon tergisus | reverse complement strand
CCCCCCCCCCAAAACAGGGTGGAGATCTAAAACAATGTGGAAACAGGGCCTTACATTGCCAGACATGACGTTCCAGCTTAGAGCCCCTCTGCTTTTCCTTTATTACTCATCTGCTTGAAGCCAGAATTACAAAGACATTCTGCACCCAGGGTATTCAGTGCTGTCTCTCTCTGTCATCATCGGACTGAATCAGACTGCAGGCCCAGCACTACTGAACGACTGTGTCTAGGACAACTGACCTTTCCCTCTGACCACACACACACACACAGACATCAGAAGCCCATGATGCAACACAACAACTGTAAACAACAGTATTACAACATACCCTGCTATATTTATGTGATGCCAGGAAAAAAGCTGTATACATCGGTCTACATGTATACATGTATATACTTTCATCTTGCATATATTTTCAATTTAGAACACTCAACAGAGATGGACTTTCTCTCCATTAGCGAAGCGCTACATTCTGTGAGAGCTGAGGGCAACTTGTCAGTCTTACTCCTCCTCAACCTTCAACCTTCGACACAGTCGATCACCAGACACTCATCTCCAAACTGTCTGAGGCACTGCCCTTACCTAATTTTCTGCCTTAACAGATTGCCTGGAGAGATGCTGTCTCTGCCCCGCACTACCTTACCACAAGAGTTCCCCAGGGCATAGTATTAGGCCCCCTCGCTTCAGTGGCTTGATGCTGCAGGTTCATTCTCAATAATATCAGGGGGATCTATCCATTCTTCACAGAGCAATCTACATAGCTCTTGGTCCAGGCACTGGTGATACCCTACTACTGAAATTCACTACAGGCTCCTCGATTAGAACTCTCTTAGAACTAATTCAAAACGCTGCTGCTTAAGGTTGTTGTTATGTCAAATAAAAGGTGTAAATCCTCCATCCGCTTCCCTGTCTCTACATAGTAGTGTACAGGCAGATCAAAGCTGGTAGTGGTCAGCAATATGTAAGCGTTTTGATCCCCATTCCTCATTATTATTATTATTTTTTATGTATTTTTAAACAGCAGTGATTCCTGCATGCATGCATTGTGGCAGTTGGGAAGGTACGTGTTAAGAGTTTTCATGTTATCAGAGGAAATTTAGGTTTCAAATTTAGTTTCAGTCGATGGGGCATGAATGCAATTTGAACAAATGGCTGGCTTCTTTGGCTGTAAATTAATAGTGAGTATGTCCACCTCAAAGCCATTGCAATTCTTCTAAAGAATGATTTTGAAATAAACTGTTGAAAAATTGCCCAAGCTTCTTTCAGAACCTTTCGCAGATAAATCTTTCTCTCTTCGAACCCTTTTTTACAACTTCAATTATACTGAAACCTTTTGAAAATAAGCTTCTAGTGGGAGACTCTGAGCTCATGGACACGTTATAGTGCAAACTCCTGAATGTGTCATGGATTTGTACTGTAGATTATTCAGTGCCAAAAGAGAGGTTGGAAACCTCCCAAAGGGAGTAGCAATGACCACATCACCTGAGCCACCAGCCAACAGCTTTCTGGCAAAAGAGACAAAAAGAAGAAAGTCTTCCAGGCTAGCATGTGGAAACAAAAATATGTCATTTGTTCCTAGTTAGTCAGTTGGTTGGATTTTTTTCTTCATCCTTTGAATATTATTTTGAGTGTCAGTCATCCCCTAGTGCTGGAGGTATATAAGCTGCACGATTCCATGATGGACACCCCCCTCAGTGCAAAGGACCCGACAGGGCTTCTGGACTTTTTTATTGATTTGTCTTCATTCAGGTGTCATTGTGTATACTGGGTTTTCTGTTCACCTAAGGAAAATCATGTAATGGTCCCACAGGAATTCTACAAGTGTTCTCTGTTTGCCTGTGCCTGTAGGTTGGTACCTTGACCCTGGCTAGGTCTTTCACATGTTCTTCCCACAGTCTGACCTCCAACGAAGTTATAAGGTGTATCATTCTTTATTCTCCCCACCAACACTGCAGACATCACTAGGGCTTAACTTTAAAACGAATAATTGTCAGTATCTCAGAGGATTACAGCTAGTTAATATATTAGATTTATAAACCTTATTAGATAACAAACTGTAGCTGGCTGGGAGGTTAGCTAATGTGACAACGAAACATATATCTACATCACACTTCCTAAACGTTGAATTTTAAATTGGGCAAAACACATTAGATATCAAAAGACGGAGAAAAACTGGAAGAAAATATCCAGAACAGGTTTAGAGTAGTGCATTGGCTTTGGAATATTTAAAAATACAAGGCTATCTTGAATAACACATTCATTATATATTGAAATACTTAATAATTTAATCATATTGTCAATACTGTCCCATCTCTGCCTCTTGACAGTGTAACAATCCAAACGTTTAAGTTGCCCCCCTGGCCAATTGTAAATAGTTCTAGGTTAGCAGTTCTGAGGTTCTGATGACCTATGGGAAGATAATAGAGGCGGGACTTCCTAATAGTGATAACAAAAAATATTTGGACTCTTGCAAGTTGTTTAAATACCATCTACCACCAATTCTTCCAAGAGTTCAAGAGACGTCCGCTACAATAATCCTATTATTTAATACGATCGTACTGTTTTTGTGTAACTTAGCCTTGTGTGGGTTCCCCAAACTTAAGAATTGTATAGGAATAAAGCTTGAAAACCGAATGACAGCTGTCACTCCCTCAATTCGAGAGTGGCATTTCAGGAATACAGGTGGAGAGGAAAAATTTACAGAAAGTTACAGTGGGCTTGTTCTAAACCTTCACAAAGTTGTCAGGAGCACTACAATTACTCAAATAATTTTTTATCAAGAAATAATTAGTTTTCTCTAAAACATGCTTGTCACAATTATTGGCACCCCTAGAAATGCCTATCAACAGAAACTAATAGATATATATTCTGATTAAGGTTTTACTTTTTAAAGTTAATCTGAGTCTTATACTCTTAAGTGACTTCCTGTCTCACTGGGGTGTAAATATGAGGTGACAAACAGGCTTACTCATTCAGCCATCAAAATGGGAAAGGCCAGAGAACACACAAATTAAATGAAACAAGGTTGTTGACCTTTAAAAATCAGGTAATGGCTATAAAATACAGCTGAAAATGCTCCAAAAAAAATCTCCACTTTAGTGAATTGATTAGGAAATTTTAAAAAAACTGGCGCTTCGATGAACTTGCCTGGCAGAGGACACAAGTGTATTTTGCCCCCACACACAGTGAGGAGGATGGTTTGAGTGGCAAGAAAATCTCCAAGGATCACAGTTGGAGAGTTGCAGCAGTAGATTACAACTTATGCTCAACAAGTCTCCAAAACTACAGTTAGACACCACCATAATGTCAACACGCTATACGGAAGGGCTGCCGGAAGAAAGCCTCAACTGTCACCAAACCACAGATGTAAGCCCCTGGAGTTCGCTAAATGTCATTGGAACTGGGTTCTAACATTTGATGAGACTAAAATAGAACTTTTTGGCAACAGACATCCAAGGTGGGTTTGGTGTAAAAAAGGGCAATTGTCATACAGAAAGGAACCTAACACCCACTGTTAAATATGGTGGTGGACCTGTGATATTATGGGGCTTTTTTTTTTTTTACTTCCAAAGGGCCTTGGGAATCTTGTTTGGAGATATGGCATCATGGACTCCATCAAGTACTTGGAGAATTTAGGCCATAACCTGGCTGGATTTTCAGGCAGAACAATAATCCAAAGCAAACGTCCAAATCCACATGAAAATGATTCATTGACCATAGAAACAAGCTTTTGCAATGGCTATCCCAGTCCCCTAACCTAAACCCCATGCAAAGTCAGTGGGGTGAGCTGGTGGTGTACGGGTAAGGTGACAGGCTTGTAGCCAAAAGGTTGTCGGTTGAAATCCCATCCTTGAATTAGTTACTTACAAGTTACTACATAAGTGGGTAAATTGTAATATGTGTAAGTTGCTTTGGATAAAGGTGTCTGCTTAGCAACTAAATTGTACTCTGAAGGATGTGTTCTCTTACCTCACCAAACATTTAAAAAATTGACTCAGTGCTGTTAACTTGACAAAGCAAGATTGCAAGGGTTGCGGTAATTGTGACAAGCATCTCTTTGAGAAAATTAATTAAAATATTATTTCTTTCTCAGATAAAGGTTAGGCGTATCTCACATTTTGAGTGAAAAATCAAGATAATAAACAACAAAAACATTTTTGTCCATTTACATAAGATGCCAATCATTTTTGAGGACACTGTACCTAGTTTTCCTCATCAGTAATCATAACCAACACCTGAACTGAATGAGACCCCATGACATATCGTCCCTCAGAACATTAAAAATCACACATAAATCAAGGATTTAATCAGATATATTTAACTGGTTTTATAGTTAAATATAACAGAAAACAGGTTGGTGACGGTTGTGGTATCTAGTTGGCTAATAATAGTTAGCGGGTAGCGGTACAGAAGATCAGCTGTCCCCCCCAAAAATAACTAAACTAACTAGGAAGGATTAGTAATTAACTCTCCTATGGTTACAATGTTGTACATGCATTTATTAAGAATTAAACACATCTGCTGACAGCGTAGTTAGACTATATTAGTTAGCCTAGCCGTTCGTACAAATAACTGATAATTAAATTCTGAACTAGGTTAGGATGAAAGTAAACAGGAAAATGGGAGAAAAATCTTTAAAGCAAAAAATTATTTTGAAAAATGCCAACAAAAATTTACAGAAAAATGTGTAGCTAATATTACAATATTACCAATACAGTTTTCAGGGATATCTCTCATGAAAATGTATTGAGTATATCATAAAAACTTGATACACCGCCCAGTCCTGGTTGTCCCTCTAAAAACACAAAACAGCAGAATGACCTAGGACTCCAGTCACCGTTTGTCCTTCTCGCTAGGCTCTCAGATTTCTGCAGTCTATTTCTGCACACTTCACTTCCATCCCTACATTCATGGCACAACTAATTTATCTGTGACCTGTGGTCGGAGGCTGCTTTAACAGATGGATATCTAATGAACAAAAGGCTATGCATTTGTTTATCTGCAACCTGTGGTCTGAGGTTGCTTTAACGGATGGATATCTAATGAACAATAGAAAATTAATAAAAGATATTATTTCTTTCTCAGCTAGTCTTATCTCATATTTTGAGTGTAAGATCAAGATGATAAAAACAAAACAAAAATTGGGCTATTTTTGTTCCTATTGGATGCCAATCATTTTTATGGTCACGGTACCTAGTTTTCCTCATCAGTAACCATAACCAACAGCTAAATTTAATCAGACCCCATGCATTTGTTTATCTGTGACCTGTGGTCCGACCTGTGGTCTGAGGCTGCTTTAACGGATGGATATCAATGAACAATACGCTATGCATCTGTTTATCTGTGATGGACATTTAATAAACAATACGCTATGCATTTGTTTATATGGAACAATTATATATGGTAAAAGCAAATAATTGCATTGATAATAAATTCTCAGTAAGCCCTAAACATGGTTGGATAATTTCAGTGTTAAGCAGCCGGAGATCAAGAAGCCCCTGAAAGTGAAAATGTTAGACTATTGATCTGCTGAGAGATTATCAATTTAAGCCCCGGAGATGCACGTTTCAACACACTTTAAAAGGTCACCATCAGAAGCCCTCTACATCTCATACATTTTGAATCAATTGCTTCAGTTAGCTTGATCCTGCCTGTCGTCTAATGCTGTGTACACACTTCTTTAGCAAGCTGAATTGACATTTTACAAGCCCAGTGTGATGATTTCACATTTGGAATTTAAAAAACCAAACCAAAATATATCAACACATTTGGCTACCAGATGATATAGCTAAATGCTTAATATTACCAAAACTAATATCCATTTCTGTAGATTATGTATGAATAAACATTAATTAAAATCAACATTAATTACACACAAAATCAGTTTCAATTCTTCCTTTTGAATTGAAGTGACACATGATCTGAGTTAATTGGCAGCAGAAACTGCCAATCAAACTAACTCTACCAAAATGCAGCATATTGGATTTACAACTGATGATGTTAAATTGTATTACGTAGATGTCTATAAACTATTAAATACACTGATCAACAATAGGAATAGTGTATATTGAGTGCATATTGAGTGAAAGCTGATATCAACTTTTGAAATATAGGCTGAACGCTGATAAAGTTTAATTTATGAACACCAAATGCGTAAAAAAAATAAAAAAAAAGTGTAGCAGTGTCACTTTTTGTGCGTAGTCGATATTTAATTGAGATATTGAAATCATATTTGGCTGGCTAAACGGCCTGCCATCCGTCCAGCTGTAGGAAGCGATACGGGAAGAGGTAGCGAAGAGAATGCAACGTAGAATACTCAGCACCCCGGTTTCTCATCTGGTCAATAAAACAGCACGTCTACCTTTTTTTGCACAAACCAGAAAATGACCAATAGTACATGTCTTTCATATCATATTTTCTGTTACTATAATATGCGATTACGAATACAGGTAACGCTACAATGTTGCAGAAGGTAGGCTATTCCTCTTTATCGATTGGAATACGATTATATCATTAACAAAAAAATCACTTCCCAAAATAATTACCACGTTTCTAATCTTAGTGACATTAAACCCCAAACCACCATGTATTACATAAAATTTAATATTTTATTGAAATATTTTAGGCTATTTCATAGAAAAAAATATTGAAGCCCAACCAAAACATGTACGTAAAGCAAACAATGAGGGCAAAGGAGCAGCAATCTGATCCATAACTCTGCAGTCAAACGAGGCAGCTACGTTGCCTCCCTCTCCAAGTAACATTGCCTGATCAATTTTGAATCACAATAACAACATTTCAGCCACATCATTTATACAAAAGCTTTATAAATTACAAAATATTTAGGTCGTACATGACGGAAATAAGTTTAGCCTGGCGTAGCATAGACGAAATAAAATTCTGATTAAAATAACAGATATCCCGTAAAATGCAATTTAATAACAAAATCATCTTAATTTTGCCTGTCTGACCACACTGGTGCAGAAGATCAGCGATATCTAATGATTTACCTTCATAATACAGTAAATCAATCCTATAGCCTACACAATGAAAGCGAAGACCGACATAGCGCCGATTTCAAATTTACGGTTTATTATCTTCCAACGGAAGAGTAAGAGATTCAGTCATCGTTTTTCCTGAAATTTTCTTCAGCTCACCTTTTATCGAGACAAATGATCCATTCCGCAGACCCAGAAGAATGGGCTGAAGTGTGCGCAGCTACCATCTTTGGCGAGATCATGGACCCGGTGTTACTGGAAAACGATTTACATCATCCGCAGTAGTCTATGTGCTCCTCCTGTTCTTTCCTGTTAGTGACAGTTCAATTTAGAATGAGCGTTTCCTTTTCATTACTTGTGGACTCGATGTCTTTGGCAATAAACATACGGATGAGTAAATTAAATACTGGGATCTATATCGGATTTATTAAATAAATACCTTATATTAGAGTCGTTTCTACTACGGATAAGTACGAATGGCAGAAAACTTAAAACTTTGCCATGAGCTCAAAACCATTATTTTCCGAATAATCGTAAGAAATTGTCTTTTACTAGCCTTAGATTACACATTTCAAGGACAATGTAGCAGCATAATAGCCAATTAACTGTTTCTTGGCATTAGGGAAATTAGTGTATTTGTTTTTTATTCAGTCAATCTAGGGACAGTTCATCCTCATAAGATTTTGTTATGGCTGGTAATTCCATGCCCATTGGAGAAAGAATTTGCATATATAGAACTGAAAAAAAAAACATGTCTTCTGATTTCACATAGTGTAACTGTCAGTTACACACTGTCACCATTTTTCACCTATGCGCTCAGTTAATGCCAGTGGCCTGGTGCCTGATCTCCTGCGGTGACCTGTTTGAGGAGCAGAAGGCACTAACACCTACCTGTTTGACTACCAGTGGACACTAACACCTACGTCTTTGAGGAACACTGGACACTAACACCCACCTCTTTGAGGAGCGGTAGACACTAAGATCTACCTCTTTGAGGAACACTGGACACTAAAACTTACCTCTTTGAGGAACACTGGACACTAAAACCTACCTCTTTGAGGAAAACTGGACACTAACACCTACCTCTTTAAGGAGCAGTAGACACTAACATCTACCTTTTTGAGGAACATTGGACACTAAAACCTAACTCTTTGAGGACCAATGGATGCTAACACCTACATGTTTGAGTAGCAGTGACGCTAAATATTACCTGTTTGAGGAGCATTGGACACTAACACCTACCTGTCTGAGGAGCTTTGGACACTAATATCTACCAGTCTGAGCAGCAATAAGCCCTGACACCTACCTGTCTGGGGAATATGCAATTCTCTGTGCTGGCCCTTGTGGATCCAATCCACATCAAGAGGTTTTCAATTTTTATTTTCTGTGTACCATATGCTCGCTCTCTCTCTCTCTCTCTCTCTCTCTCTCTCTCTCTCTCTCTCTCTCTCTCTCTCTCTCTCTCTCTCTCTCTCTATACATATATATATATAAATGCCAAATTGTTCTTCTCTGTAAAGTTAAATTGGGATATATGGGCCATTTATAATTTAACCATTGTATGCCCTATTGTTAATGCACAGCAAAAAATAATTTAGTGATGGATGATGTGATTCATCGCCTTTTTTGTCCTGCCAATGCAGTAATACCCTACTGCTTCCCTCGTTTTTGCTTCCTGCAACCATTCCCTTTTAGCCAAACGTTTCAGTGTGATTTAGCCCATCCTCAGAAACACACCAATGATGAATGATCTTCTATATAAAGAGAACTGGTTAAAAAGGCATTTAATTGTAGCATGACTAAACTGAACATGTGAAGGACGGAGGTTTAGACCAGAGATTCAGCTCCTAATCTGACTACATTGCCCATGATACCATTCTTAGACCAACAGTGAAAAGTTTATCTCTTCAATCCCCATTTGTGTGGAAAGTCCTGCTTCTTGGTAGCATGCTTGAGAATCCCTGCCTGCAGGCACAACTGAGCAACGAGGTGCAAGGTGGGAGGATAACATGAGCTCCAGCTGTCTGAAGAAGTTGTGCAATGGAGGCTAATTAAAACAGAAGTCCAACTGGAAGTTAAGCAGTTATGGACTTCCCCTCACCAGTTATACTATAGCTATTAAAACCGAAAGTTTTTCTTCCAATCAGAAAGATCAACTTGATATACATAAATAATACCTCATTTATACTAACACTACTATCATGAATATTTTAAACACCTACATGTTTGAGGAGGAGTGACACTGATCGTTTCCTGTATGATGAGCAGAGGATCGTAACACCTACATGTTTGATGAGTGACACTGACCGTTACTTGTATAAGGAGCAGTGGACACTAACACCTATATATTTGAGGAGGAGTGACGCTGACCGTTAGCCGTTTGAGGGGCAGGGGATCCTAACACCTACATGTTTCAGGAGCAGTGACACTGACTGTAACCTGTATGAGGAGCAGTGGACACAGAGGAGAAGTGACGCTGTTACCTTTTTGAGTAGCAGTGTATCCTAACACCTACATGTTTGAGGAGTGACGCTTACTGTTAGCTGTTTGAGGAGCAGAGGATTCTAAGACCTACATGTTTGAGGTGGAGTGATGCTGACTGTTACCTGTTTGAGGGGCAGTGGTGGACACCAACACCTACATGTTTGAGGAGGAGTGATGTTGACCGTTAACTATATGAGGACCGGAGGATCCTAACACCTACATGTTTAAGGATGAGTGACACTGACTGTAACTTGTTTGAGGAGCAGAGGATCCTAACACCTACATGTTTGAGGAGGAGTGACACTGACCGTTACCTGTATGAGGAGCAGAGGATCTTAACACCTACATGTTTGAGGAGTGGATCCTAACACCTACCAATCTGAGGAACAATAAGTCCTTGAAACCTCCCCATCTGGGAAGTCATAGATTAATCAAAATGTCAAATGAATGAAAGAAAAGGAAATATGTCACTTTAAAGCAGAATAAAGAGTGTCCTGAGTTAACAATGTTTCCGTCACGAAACGTAGGAGTCTTGATGACAAGTGGCTATTCGGTAAAAACGTTTCCCTATTTGTTTGAGCGAGGACTTCTGTTTTGACTATTGGCCCCCAGTGGCTCGACGTGAAACTAACTTTTAACTTTACAATTTATTTATTGGCATTGGTTTGTATTGTTAGCATTTGTTTGTTTTGTTGTGATGTGGAATCACATGTCATGCATAGTTTAGGCCAGTTTATACTCGGCTGTCGAAGAGCAAAATGGCCAACAATCATCACTGTTGCATCATTGGACAATTTATAGTTTCTGCCAATAATCGCTCAGCTAGTCGGTGGTAATGCCATGAGAGATCAAATCAGCTGAACTTTGACCTTGACCTCGAGGTTGCTAGGTTTATAGAATATTTGATGCACCTCGAAAAATGGAAGACACCCTGTAGAAAAGCTTCTTCTGGAGCATTGCTGTGCGTTATATTTCAGTGATGGCCGACACTAGTGAGTTGATTTGGTACTGATCGCGGGACAGGCTGTGTTTTTGGTCAGGAGACAGATTTTAACCCTGCCTTTTCACTTTACAGGGTTATAGAAATGACAGAATATGCCTCAGCATACACAAAGTTGATTAATATGAGTAATAATCCCACTTATGGACAGGAGATGGCAGTGTTGTTCCGTACATTGTCATCAGCCATGGAGTATTGACCAATGTTGGGTGTGGAGTCATTGTCATAAAATGAGGTAGTAAAACTATTATTCAGCACTGCACTAGAATATAATAATACATTTTTAAATCTAATTTACATAACCTTATCTAGTGCAGGGTGCTTGAGCCTGACTTCGCAGACGTAGGGCCTGAGTCAGTGCCAGTCCATCGCAGGGCATATAATTATAAGAGATTATAAAACATAAGAGTTAGTAGTATTTTACTATATTTTTTAAGGTGATAATGATATCAACATGCAGCCTGCCATGAGTAATGGGTATACGTATAGAGAAGAGTAGCAGGTAATTGAGCAGCACTCTTGTTGCTCCAGTACAAAATGCAGCTTTACCATGGGAACCCCATGTTGCCATGAGACTCTTCCCATCTCACCTTGATACAAACTCTTGCCCCCCTGTGTTTTTACATTAAAGGATAAACGTGCAATACAGAAACAGATCATGGATGTTTGAGCTGCTAAGCATTAATGCAACACAGTATGTGCTAAAGACATCATTTAAACCCTAACGTTCAGGAAAGACAACCAAGGTTTCATGGTGAAACACGAGTCATAAAGACCGTTACAGGCAGACAACATATGACAAAAGAGCTTTCAGTAGAAACAGAGACCGTAACACAATCTGTGGTGTCATCTTTCCACAAGGCTCCGTGTAAACGCGTGTGAGGAACTGACCGGGTTTAACTCTCCCCTACGGCTGTCTGTGAGTGCTTCCATCTGCCATGCTAGTCACAGATAGTGGGGACCGGCTGTGTTTCTAACTACTTTTAACACATCAATATTCTGGGATTTTTGTTTAATTGTAGCAACCACTGTCAAGAGCAGGTCACCTCAGATTCATAGCAGTATAGTTTAGATTCCTTCTACATCAGTATGAAAAGGGGGGGAAATTTATTTTAATTGCCCTTTCTGCGCTGAGCAATCCCCTCTTCTAATTGAAAAATGAACACTTGTCAGCATGTCAAGGTGATCTAAAGATCAAACTCGTTTTTTTGTTGTGCATGCACATTAATATGTATAGATATATGTTTAACAATAAAAGATGTAAGATAAACCCTGGCATACTATCAAATATGTGTATGTACCAAGAACACTTCTTTTTAGGCTGTTTTGTGTGAGGATTACCTACCTGGAGTAGGGTTACACTTGACCTCCATCGGAATGTGTTACCAGGAGATGTAGCTGACTTTTAGCTATAGGGTTTAATAGCTAGATTCTCATATTAT